>JAJONR010003090.1:0-80446 GCA_029582245.1 Solanum etuberosum | reverse complement strand
TATTCAGTTTTTAAGCTTTTGTATGCTTGAGTTAGTCTTCCGCTTGTAGTCAGCCAGGATGAGGGTTCGCTTGGGGACCAGCAATGGTTCTCGAGTGCCGGCCACGTCCAGGGTGTAGGCTCGGGTCGTGACAGCTATTAGCAAGCTGAGTCGATTCACTAGTAATCCTAATCAAACTGACTGGATGGCAATGAAACGTGTGTTGGGGTATTTGAAACATATACAACACTATTCTTTGCATTATAATAAATATCCTGCAGTGATCGAAGGATATAGTGATGCAAATTGGATCACCGGGTCAAATGAAGTGAAATCCACAAGTAGTTATGTGTTTACACTTGGTGGTGGAGCAGTCTCTTGAAATCATCCAAACAGACATATATCACTCGCTCCACAATGGAATCTGAATTTATTGCCTTAGATAAGGCCGCTGAAGAAGCTGAATGGCTCCGTAATTTCGTAGAAGATATTCCATTCTGGCCCAAACCTGTGGGACCTATTTGCATATATTGTGATAGTCAAACAACAATAGGTAGGGTAGGGAGCGTCATGTATAATGGAAAGTCTCGTCATATACGACGGAGACATAATACCATAAGGCAACTGCTCTCTATTGGAATTATCACAATTGACTATGTGAAGTCAAGCGATAATGTGTCAGATCCATTAACGAAAGGCCTAGTAAGAGAGGCAGTTGAAAGATCATCTAAGGGAATGGATTTACGGCTTAGGACAAGTCATCATGGCGGTAACTCTATCTAGCAGACTGGAGATCCCAAGAGCTAGATTCAAGGAGAAAAACAAAGTTGTGATTGACGGTTCGACATTGTCAATTAACTCAATCCATTCTCATGATGAAGACAATGTTCAGGAACGATGTTAAAACATTAAGGCTTGTTAATGAGTTAATAAAGCTTAAAGTTTTTAATGATTTGCTAAGTTTGGCAGATTTGACCAAATAATGTATCTACGAGATGACACGGTTAGAAATCACCTATGTGAGTGTGAAGTGTAAGCCGCTTCAAAGAGAATTTTTTGTCAAAAGCCTATTCTTTATACACTCATGAAACCAGGAGGTGTTCATGGCTGAAACGAACACAACCGTAAGAACCATATGGTTGTCTAGGTATACACCAAAGCTCGACGGTTCAAAGATATCGCATCTACTGATTGACCGAGTATATTCGACATATGTTCACTACGGAAAGTCCAAGGGGAAACCTACTTATCCAGATGCAATTGATCCTTGCTTGTAAAGTACACACTGGTCCGTGCATTCCTTTATGTTATGACCATTCCCCATTAATGTGGGGGATTGTTTGGTATAGCAAGAGTTAAGGGGAAATGGATGAAAGATAAAAAGAGGAATTAGAAAAGATTCTCTTATGCTTTAAGAAAAGACATTTCTCCCTCATTGGTGGTGGAAAAAAATTAGAAGTGTTTAAATAGAGAAACACTTCTATTAGTTGTTAAAAGGGTTGGAAAGAGGGACCCCCCTCGCGCCGTCGTTGTCGTTGTCGTCGCTCGCTCGGCTCGGCTTCGGCTTTGGAAAATGATCGATCGAGAGATTATTTTTGGACAAAGTTTGTTTTAATTATTTAGTTAATTATTTATTTAATTAATTAAATTAAATTAAAAAGCCAAAACGTTTCAATTATTTAGTTAATTAACCGAAACCCGACTCGGATCCGCGCGACTCGTTTTATTTAAAACACTTTCCCGCCGTTGGAGATGACTGTTCTGAAAGGTTGCAACTTTCAGGAACAACCATGACCGTTTGAAAGGTTGCAAACTTTCATAAATGGTCGTGTGGTTTCTGAAAGGTTGCAACCTTTCGAAATCGGTTCTTCTTGCCTATAAATACCAGTGATTCTTCAGACTTTTTACTTACAATTTTTTTTGATTTCTTCTTCTTCTTCTGCATAAATTTTCTTCGTGTACTTTACTGCCGTTGAGTGGTTCGCTGACACCAGCATTTTGGGTATCAATACACTGGTGATTGAGATCATTCTATCCTGGGAGGACATATTCCAAATCAAACCTCGGATACTAGAGGGGAATAATTTCCTTAAGGGGACACTGTGCATTCAGTGGGCTTGATCTTCTTTCCATTTTGTTTTTCCAGATTCTGGTATGTTTTTATAAATTTTAGTTTTGTGAATTAATTTATGTTCTTCTGTTCTTCACTGGTTCATTAAACTTTGGTAACTTCGTGTTTCTGCAAAGTTTGTTGTAATCAGTAGTACTGTTTTAAACACAGATTTCGTAACAATATCATGGATTAAATTTCGAATATAGATAATTTACTTTGCAAAAATTACCTTGCGGAGCTAATAAAACTATCAAAATTGCATCCCAAACTCATCTTCCTCGGATGTAGCTTTGGTGTCAACCATTCCAACTTCAATTTAAAAATTCATCAAAATCCAATTTAACCACTCAAAAAATCGTGTCACTCACCTCCGCAGATCATAAATTCCGTAATGAAGTCATAAAGAAGGTAAACAATCAAAACATGCAAAATGTTAAAATATTTACGAGGCTTGTTAAAGAGCAAAATCAAAATCCTATTTTAGCATATTTGGCTAAGGTAACTTCATATACCCATAACATATTATGTCCATTAGTAAACTACCTTATGTCAAATTAATCCACGATTTAAGGAAATTTCATCTAATTATAGGATAATGAGTATGTCGAATTATACGAACCATTATCTCCCGCAATAGAAAATTTATTTGTAGTAGTGGTTCTTTAGTCAAAGAAGAACTTTTCATAACCTACAATATTGAAAATGTATTCAAAAAGTGCCAAGAAGTCCAAAAATGAATGATAAAGTAATTTAGATTGGTTAGAAACTGTTGCACAAAGTTATGTAGAAAAATTAAGAAAAAATAAGGTAATTTGGAATCAAAATTTAGATTTGAAAAACGGTCCTGCGCACATGTATATTATATTGTATAAGCAGAATTTATCAATAGCCCCTTAAAGATGGTTCGACTTTTCACTTAGTTTTTTCATGTGTTTATTTGAGGCGAAAATAACACAAGTTACCAAGTCAACAAAACGTGTTAAAATGATATAATTCAGCCTCATTTTAGGTGTTTAAATAATATAGGTCTTAATTAAAATGTCTAAATAAAAAAAACGTGTCAACTATAAATATCTATCGATGAGTTCTTTACTATACATGTACATCACATACCTATTTTCATGGATATACATGACAGTTGACACAACTATATGTCAACTACATTTTATAAATAAAAATATACATATTTATATATTGTAATTTAATGTCTTAATTATATTTGTTACGTTTATTTTCCCGTTATTTTTTGCTAATATCCGGCTTTGTATAGTTGTACCAATTTCCCTTTTTCCCCGAAGCGTACGGGTCGGACAAGTGGTTCGTGGACCAAACCTGACCCACTTGCCAAAATAGGAAAAAGATGGGACCCACAAATATATATACACACACACTCCTAGTTCAGTTCAGATAATTCTGGATTTTCTGCCATTATTGAACTTTACAATTCCTTGAAATAAGTGAAATAATACTATACTTTATATGTTACCATTTTTCTACCGTCACGTTTACGCCTCCCCCCACCCAAAAGTCCATTGTTTCAATGCCATGTAAAACCAGCAAAGAATTTCTTCAGAAAAAACTCAACCCCACAAACCCTTTTGTGAATTCCAACTTTAGTTCTTGAATTTTCGTTTTTTTTGGTGGTGGAGGGAGGAACAATGAAGGGGATGAGTACTAGTTTCTCAGGTTCAGAAAATAATCTTGTTTCACTTACAAAGACTCCAGCTTTCGTCAAAATCATCGGTTTTTCTTTTCTATGCCTTTCCCTTTTCATCATTCTCAGAAGTTTTTCATCAGATATCACTACTGTCTCTAACCCCACAACCCCTTCTCTTAAATTTCCTATGTCTTTCACTTCCATACCCACCGCCGGTGAAAACCCATCTCCGCCGCCGCCGACGGCGCCGGCAGCTGTTCCGGAGCTCCGACAGCCGGGGATGGAGGTGGAGAGGACGGGGATTGTTGATGAGAATGGGGCAATGACGAATGAGTTTGTGGTGGGGGAGTTTGATGAGGAGGTGATAGACAGTGTGGTGGATGAGAAGAATGGGAGTGATGAGAATGGAGGAGGAGTTTTGAGGGGTAAAATTGGGAAATTTAAAGTTTGTGATGATAGAATGAGGGATTATATTCCTTGTTTGGATAATATGGAGGGGATTTTGGAAAGGCATTGCCCTCCAAAAGGAAAAGGATTGGATTGTTTGGTGCCATGGCCTAAAGATTACAAACTAAGAATAACATGGCCAAAGAGCAGGGATGAGGTATTGGATTTATGTTTTATTCATTATTATTGTTAGTATACTTCTAGTTAATTATTTTCCTGTTTGGTTTTTGCTCAATCTTTAATTAATGGTGAAGGTGAATTTGACTAAACTGTATTACTAAAATACATTTAGTTAATGTTGAGCTAGTCAGATCTGCTGCCCGTGACGTGAGTGATCCTTAACCCTACCCGTTCTTATTGTTATTTGTGACATCGAGAGGTTAAGTGAGATCAGCGGTCTGGCAGGTCCCTGGACGCTGGTCCTTATAGTCTAGTCTATTCGGACCTCCACTAGGTCTAGAGAATGATAGCCTTTGAAGGCTGTCCACGAGATGCGTTGTACAGTAGTAGTTTATGTTAGCTGCTTATCCGGTGCCTTTTTTATGACTTTCGACCAAATTGAAGAAGCTTTTGTTTAGTCAGGCCCGTTTCTTATTATTTGGTTTGTCTCCATCCTTAATTAATGGTGATGGTGAATTTTGCCAATTGAATTAAGTTTCCTGTTTGGTTTTTGCTCCATCTTTAATTAACGGTGAAGGTGAATTGAATTACTAACATACTTTTAGTTATTTAGGTTTCTTATTTGGTTTTGCTCCACTTTAATTAATGGTGATGGTGAATTTGGCCAACTGAATTACAAGTATTATTTTCGTCGACACTCATTTACAGGAATGGAATATGGTCGATCTTATAGTTTAGAATTAGGGGAATAGTTGCAAATGGCTTGTCTAGGACGTCTGGTGCTTGACTAGCTAGGTTATGGTTTCTTCCACGCTACATACTTGCATGAGACAGGTTTGGGGGAGTTGTAAGTTATGGGTAAAGTTTCTCCAAGTCCTACCAAACTCTCTGAGGTGGTGTAGGTTAGGTATTAGACTTTTCTTTACTGTGTTATCATGTTGATTGAATGCCCTCCATAACTACTTAATATTAAGAATGGGGCAGCTGCTAGTTGATAGGCACACACCCCATGTTTTCATCACCTAATTTCCCCCTGTCCTCTCACCATGTGCTATGTAATTTATCTTGCTAGTCTTAGATAATTATCATCATGGATTCTCTGATCAATATTATCGCCAGTGAACTCACCACATATGTTACTATGTTAGTCATCCAATTAATTAGAAACTGGCCTAATTATTTCCTAAGATTGTGGTATTTCTCTAACCATTGTCAGTCACTATCTTCTGTTTTCTTTTCTTTCATTTTCCATTTAGAGGGAAAATGCCACTGTTCCTCTTTTGTTCAATATGTGATCATTTATTCTCTGGTGTGAGCTGTGATGACACTCATTAATCCGCAATCTTTTTCTTCACATTTCGGAACACAGTCTGTCTAGAAGTACGAGCATTTCTATGTTTTAGAAGTGACCGAGAGAACAATATTAAAATTTAGTCTTATCCACCATTATTATTATATTATAACAAAAACATACCCAATCAATACCATAATGTGGGGTCGGGTGAGGTTAGAGTGTACACAGAACTTGCCCCACCTTGTGGAGGTGAGAGGTTGTTCCCGATAGACCCTCGGCACAAGTAAACCATTATTATTGATAGTAGAAACCGAAAACGAGTGTGGTGCTGTTTTCTTTATTTGAAGATTCAAGGCATTACTTCTAAAGCTGTAGCTTTAAACAGATATGGTTATCCAATGTGGCCCGTACACCCTTTGCCAAAGGAAAAGCAGGCAATAAATGGGTAGTAAGGAAGGGTGACAAGTACATATTTCCAGGAGACGGGACAAAATTTGCCCAGGGTGTAAATCAATACTTGGATCAGATTTCTAAGGTACTCTGCTTCTCCACTTCTTACTTGGTTTATGTTTCATCAATATTACCTGACTATGCTACTATTTTCATGCAACCATAGATGGTTCCAGAAATTGCTTTTGGCCAACGAACAAGAGTTGTCATGGATATTAGTTGTGGAATAGCGAGTTTTGGGGCATATCTGATGGACCGCAATGTCAGCACATTGTCCATTGCAACAAAAGATGTGCATAACAATCAGATTCAATTTGCATTGGAACGTGGAGTGCCTGCTATGTTCGCAGCATTTACTACACACCGTCTATTGTACCCTAGCCAGGCATTTGACATGATACATTGTTCCAGATGTAGCATAAATTGGACCCATGATGGTATATATCTCGTTTGTTTCACTATAGATTGCTATTCATCATGAAGTTTTTGACCAAGAAATCCTTCAGAATTCTGTTACTTCCAAGACAAAGTTGAAATGTTTTGTTGTGGTACAAATATCTGATGCAAAGCTAGGTTTTGATCTTGTGACATGTCTTAAACTGTTCTTTTAACTAAAATCAATGTCATCTCCCCTGTAAAAAGAAAAAAATGGTAGACATGTGGCCAACAACATAATATGGGAAATAGAAAGGAACATATCGACAATAGAGAAAAACATCTTGTGAGTTTAACAGGCATTCTTCTTTAATAAGTAAATTGTATTTGCATCTCTATGTAAGTATCTTTTGGGGCTTCTTCTCTTCCTTTGCTACATTATCTAGATTGTTTAAGGGGTGGATATTTCCAACCTAATCTTTCGCTTCTCATCTATTGCTCTTTGATTTTCCGGTGAAGATGGCATTCTGCTTCTAGAGGTAAACAGAATGCTTAGGGCAGGAGGATATTTTATCTGGGCAGCAGATCCTGTTCACAAACATGAAGAAAACTTGTTTTCACCAGTTAAAGGTAACTGCTTTATCATTATCTAGCAATAGGGCACCATCAAATAGAGGCTGATGTGAGTTAAAAATGTAGACACGAATAATCGGGACTTGTTTCTGTTTGCGAATTGTGCAAAGAGTCTATATTTAGATTTCTCTTTGTGTAGCCCAAGGAGAGTCAGAGATTTTAATGAGTTAGAAATCTTCTTGTAAATTAAATGCTATGCCCATTTTGGTTACTTTTCTTTACAGTTTTATCATTACTGTGAGTTCTATATTGCTGATGCTTTATGTTCGTTACTGTTATACAGAAATGGAGGATCTTACTCGACGCCTATGTTGGGAATTATTAAAGAAGGAGGGTGACATTTATATTTGGAGGAAGCCATTGAATAACAGTTGCTATCTCAGTCGCTCTCCATCAGTTCAACCTTCTCTATGTGATGCTGGTGATGATCCAGATAATGTCTGGTATTTCCTACTCTCTTTTGCCAATTTCATAATGTAGCATGCTCTAATTTCATCAATATCGATGCTTGCCTAACATTTTCCTTGGCTCCTGTTTAGGCATTTACTCATATCAACTAGTCCTATTTGTTATCTGCATGAATTTATTTTAAGAGAATATGTCCGTGTGTGTATACATATTCTTTCCTTACAAAAGTTTTAGTGGTCCAGGGGGGTGACTGACGGCAGGGGTCTTAAGAAAGCCGAATACATCGTGACAAGGTTGTAATTGAATTCCTAATTATGTGTGGCTGATGCTTGTTTTATTGATTCTTTGTGGCAGGAACGTAAACCTAACGAAATGTATTACACAATTACCTGAGAATGGCTATGGAGCTAACGTGACTGCTTGGCCTGCACGCCTTCACTCTCCACCGGACAGGCTGTTTAGTATAAAAATGGATGCTGAATTATCTAGGAGGGAAATTTATAAAGCAGAGTCAAATTTTTGGTATGCCGTAATAAAAGGATATATTGGTGCTTTCCGTTGGGAAATGTTAAACCTACGAAACGTGCTGGACATGAGAGCTGTATATGGGGGGTATGTTTCATTTAAAAGAATTGGATCTATTCATTCCATTTTACATATGCTCTGTTGACATCTAAACCTTTTGCTATTTGAAAAGCGTTTTAAGCTGCAGTGCTCCTAATTGTTGAGATGTTTTGGTAGGTTTGCAGCTGCGTTGCATGATTTCAACTTCGATTGCTGGCTTATGAATGTTGTTCCCGTTAGTGGTCCTAATACACTGCCTGTTCTATATGACCGGGGTTTCATTGGAGTCATGCATGACTGGTAAAAGACACTTCTCTTTCTGTGGATAGTATTTACATCAAATGTTTACAAGTTTTTTCTGGAGTCTAATCATCAGAGTTGGTGACGGATCATGGTATTCATGTACAGCCAAAATTAGTGCACTACACGATGGGGCTTGTACAGTAGATCATAGAATTCTCTCTTTTATTCGTTAGTAGATTTGATAACATGTCTCTGTGGATTTGAACATCTTAGATTGCACTCTAGATGATCATGTATCGAACGAATAACGGGGCTGGCTTACACCAAAATCAATTTCCGTGGTTTGAAAACCACTTCTTACCAACAAATTAGAACGTGGACACGAAAAGCTTGACCTGTTTAAATCCTATTGTTTTGATCTCCAGGTGTGAGCCATTTGATACTTATCCAAGAACGTATGATTTAGTCCACGCAGCTGCTCTTTTCTCAGTCGAAAAAAATAGGTATAATACTTCTTCACCTTGCCTTAACTTTTCGATTAATGTGATTCATCAAAGCAGTTCATTTTATGTGAAGGTGATTGATTATATATCCTCACAAAACATTCATGCAGATGCAATGTGACAACTATCATGCTAGAAATAGACAGAATTCTTCGTCCCGGGGGACGAGTTTATATTCGTGACACTACACTTGTTATCGAAGAGCTCGTAGAAATTGCACAGGCCTTAGGATGGGTGTCATTTAAATATGATAGCAGCGAGGGACCTCATTCCAATTGGAAGCTTTTGATTGGCGAAAAGCGTCTTTAATAAAAAAGAGCAGTCCAGTGCACAAAGCATCTCGTGTTAGTTATATGTTTTGATACAACACTTTGGTTTAATACAAAATTGAAAAAGCCTCAAATGTCTCTGGAGATATATCTTTTTCGTTTTTTTAATACTGTAAATAATTGAGCAATTTGGTTACTTTGAATTTAATTTGTATTTATTTCTCACTTTACAAGTAATCTTTTGTTACTTAGTTCTAAAAGATTGCAAGACCCTCGGATTTAATTTCAGTTGCTATTTACTCTCATCCTCTATCTAACCCTTTCATTTTTATATCTGTATATTCTGTATTTTGAATTTTAAGTATTAAGTTATATACATTACTGTAGATAAGTTATCTGCTATAATAGGTAAAAGTGACCTGATTGTGTAAAAATCGTTTACACTATTGGTGGCTGATTTGAAGACGAGTTATACAAATATTAAATCCTCTATAAGTCATACCACGTTTGGTAACTGATTAGGTAGCAAGTTATTCATGTACAAAACTAATATGGTATTGATATTCTTTTACGTAAGATGGAATAACGAATACATGAATACAACACAACTAATCCCCGCATAAAATAATACGCGCTCATGCTATTGTATCATAGTTATTTAATTAATAGACCTCCTTAACTGTCAATTAAGGTTGCTGATATTGCAAGAAAAAGATCTGGTTGAAATATTATTAAATTCTTGCAAATATAAACATTCAAATTCAAATGTTGAAAGTTATTTATATGAAATTATGAACAAAAAAGTACAAGAGAAAAGTCGATCAGCTAAATATTTCTAGAGTATATTAATTAAAAGTCCATTAATAATAATAGTAATATAAAGTTCAACAAAACTATAAAATTAAATCCCCAGCAAACCATCTAACATCATTAATCCAAATGCATACAACTAAAACATTTTTTTTCTTGGTAGATTGTAAGCGGGATTATATATATTACATACCTCTAATTCTAATTAATTATCAAACATCATGTCCTTAAACTCCTCATAATCAAGTTTTCCATCTAAATTTTTGTCATAAACATTAATCATACTCTTACAATCTTTCCCACATTGTTCATCCCACAATCCTAATCTTGACAATGCTCTTTGCAGCTCCTCACAACATATGAATCCGTCCTCGTTTAAATCAAATACTCTAAACACTTTATGAAGTTCATTTTCCAAGAAAACATTTTCTCGATCATCGTGGTGCTTATAATTGCTACCTTTATTAATATTTGCTTTTGTGATAGCATCATAGAAGAAGAAAAAATCAATAGAGTCTAGGCTTGTTTTACCAAGTAGCAACTCTAGCTCCTCTTGGCTTGCAATAATTCCAATGGTATCAAGAAATCCCTTTAACTCATCAAGACACACAAGGCCATCACCATTCTTGTCAAGCTTTGAGAAGATTCTTGACAAATTAATTGAGTTGATTGGAGACATGATCGAACAATGAAGTTATATCGAGGGCTTTCTGAATTAATCGAGCCAGTAAATTTTTGACGCGATTTGGAGAAAAACTTCAAAGAAGATGTGGTACTATATATAGAACTTCAATCAAGAATTGAGAGGAAATATCCCATGTCCTTTACTTGTACGGACTAATATTAAATAGGAAGTTTCTTGGAAGAAAGGTTTTTATAAGAAAATAAGCAGACATTTATAAATTCAATCAAAAACAAATAAGTATTAGTAGTAATTTCTGTGTTTTTTCGTTGGCTTGCAGAGTTGTGCTCATTATTGACTTCATATATATAAGTAAACTTTCTAGAAATTTCCTTTGTCTTTATCACAACTTCCAATTAGGAGAACAATAGAAATACGGAAAGCAAATTACGATGTCATAGAAAATAGTCAAAGTTATACTCTCTTCGTCTCAATTTATAAAATATTATTTATGGTGTAAAATAAACTTAAAATATTTATAAATGAATAATTTTATAAAAAACGTACTACTATATAGAGAACATGAGATGAACAAAGAGCTATGAACAATCAACATCATTCAAGAAGTAGTACCCTTAGATTTTGGCAGTTCCATAATGAATACATATTTTAGGACCACAAAGAATAAAAAGTCCTACTTTGTGCCTTTCAATCATAACATTGACTTGCAAGTATTTTGTTATTTTCATCTTTTAGTTCTTTTGTCCCTTGGGCTCATTGAGGGACCTTGCCCCAACAAATTCACCAAAGGACGTGGTGCGATGGATGAGACTGTCTCTTTCTTAAACAGATGTCTCAAGAGTTTCAATCTTTGGGTATAGATTTTTTAATAGTAGAGAGTGCTTCTCTCCAAAATGAGGTCCTACACGATGTGAATTCAAATAGTCAGGTTTTAATGTGGATATCGAACCTTGGATGGAAAACGAAAAAAGAAAACTTGATAATCAAACTAACACAATTCCAACCCAAATAAGCTATAGATGTATTTTTCTAACTTGTAAACTGGAATTACAAAAATTAGGAACCGAAGAGAAATTGCTAAGAACAAACATAGAAAGGAAAATCAATAAGAGTTGTGGTGGAGTTGTAAGTACTCTTTCATTGAGTTTGAATTCCTCTTGTTATGGAATTATTTTTGTTAGAGAGTACTTTATTTTTCAACGTGAGACTTTTCAACATAAATTTAAATTTAATTAGACTCTATTATAAATAGACTGAATGACTTAAAAAAACATATAAAAAGGAAAGACCACATATAGAAGAAGTGGATGAGAATCAATATGAGAGACACATACACTACATAATAATTAGCATAAACTTCTTCTATTCTAACCCTAGTTAAACAGAAATGGTCCCAATCCACAAGTTGTTTGTTTTGAAATAACCAACATTGCCTATTCAAACCTTCTCCATCCAAATATAAAGAAGTAAAATGTTATAGTGAGTGAAATACTGCTCTACCTAAAATAGATGCTACTTTGGTCATGAATAATTATAGGTGTCAAATGAGGAGGTTGAGTTGAATTTGAACGGGTCAAATTGTGTTAAGTTAATAAATGGGAAAATTATTAAACTAGTCAAAATTAACAATTTATTTACGAAAAATAACTATAATTTCAAAATATTACAAAAAGAGCAATATGTTGTTTTTATAACAAACACTTCCCCTCTGTCCCTCGCCTCTTCTCCCTCTATCAATTATATTTAATCAAATATAGGTGAGAGTTTTGTATGTTATTTCAATTGTATTCGAAAAAGTATATTTTATATTTTTTTTTTTGTATCAATCATATTTGTATTCATACGAATACAATGTGCATTTATCCTCTCTGTCAAATGTATTTGTATCTAATCAAATAGAAGATAAATACAGTCGTATTCATTGTATTTCGAATACAATTAATACAAAATAAATACACAATACAATGCAAAATTAATAAATACAAAATACAATCTTCTCTCCTCCCTCTCTCGATATCGCTCGCCGATCCCTCCTCATTCTCTCGATCTCGCTTGCCTCTTATCCTCTTAATATGTATTCATTTTGATACAAATCTGTTTTTATTTATATTCTTTTTCTCCAAAATCAGCGAAAAAATACACTCTCTCGCTGATCTCGTTCGCCTCTCTCCTCCCTCCTCCCCTAACATTTTGCTACTATCCATAATTAAGTAAACTATAGCTATAGAGTCCTATTTAATGCTAAATGTTTGTTGTTTTGATAATTTTCCCTATTTAGATATTTTCACCAACGTAGCTTCTATGGACAAACGCGAACCAACAAGAATCTAAGGAGAGGTCGGAGACACTTTTCCTATCACCTCTTGTAACATACATTGAATCTCGAAACTATCCTTTGACCATGAATTCTTTGCGACCTTAGCATTCAAAATATTTGATTCAAAACCTCAAAATGAAAGCATCAATGTAACAAACTCAATAATTAGATCAACGCAATTCAAATCCGAATAAGCTATAGATATATTTATTTCTCTCTAACTTATAAGTGGGTGGAATTACAATTAGGAAATTTTGAGTCTGCTCATAAGCTTGGAAGTGGAAATTTAGCAATTAATCCACAATGATTGTTTAGCAACGTACTTCCTTAATTTTGCCTCCAATGATTTATTCTGGAAACATAAAACTATACATAATAACACCAGAAATTCACTTACGTAAACATATGTTATCATAACTAGATACGCGGAGTCTGTGCTCAATATATGTTATTTTTTTATTTTAATTTATATGATAAAAATAGAATTTTGAGAATCAATCAAATTTCTTTCTTGATAAAATTTAGACTAATTTAAGTTATTAATTATTGTGATTTCGTAATTTGCAAATATATAAATTATTGAAAATGCTTTTACTTTCTTTGCTCCTTGTTCCATTTTATATGATACAAATGAAATTTGGAGAGTCAATTAACTTTTTATATGATTTTTAAAAATATTTTAAATTGTTAATTATTGTGATTTATAAACTTTTTACATAATTTCTAAATATATAATTTATTAAAAATTTCCTTTAATAATTTAATATCAAATGACAAAAATACCCTTTAATGCCATTTGAATTCTACAAAGACACGTGTGCTCGTCGACTCTTCTCTATTGTCTAATAAGTACTATCTCGTTGCTATATTAAATAACATCTTACTAAAATATTTATCTCATATTACTCGATCACTTATTAAAGCAGAACAAAATTGATTTTTTTTTTCCTATTTTACCCCTATATAATTAATATGGCTTTAAAAGTTTAAATAAATTTAAAAGATTCAAAATTTTTTCTTCAAGAAGCTAATTAATATGAATAAATGACAAAATAATAAAGTTAATAAATTTTTAATAATCATGTAAAATAGAAAGCGCCATCTATGACGGGGAGTAATTAACAAATTTGCCCACTTCAAATTGCACTTTCTTCCACACGGAAATCGTGAAACACATTTCATAAACCAACATCTAATTTTCTCGAGAAAAATCGTTATACACGTTTAACTCATCGTAAGATTATAACCTATTTGGCTAAATTTTGAAAAACAAGTGTTTTTTTTTCTTTCCGAAAAATTTAATCAAACATATATTTTTTGGAAAAAGGATAAATATACCCCTAAACTATCATAAATGATATGCAAAAACAAGTGTTTTGATTAAATTTGTAGGAAAAAATAAGTGTTTTGAGAGTAACAGAAAATGTTTCTTTATATTTCTTTATAAATCACTCTTGAGAAAATACATTTAGAGACATATTTTCAAAGCTTGGTCGGTCAAATACTGTTACTTAAAAATATTTCTCTAACTGATTAGCCAAATAAAAATTATTTTTTACAAAATACATAAAATAATTTTAAAAGTTTGAACCAAACAAGTTATATTTAAGTAATTTTCCTATAGATAATCAACGTAAGAAGTTTGTGGATTATAACAAACTAATGTTTGTTGCTTATAGAAACATAGGCGAAGTTAAGATTAGGAGTTTGGAGTTCTAAATTAATTTTGTTTGGAGGTTCATAATTTAATATAGATATATTTATTTAATTTTCTAATACAAATATAGAATCTACGAAAAAACTAGTGGATTCGTCCGAACCCATAAACCCCACTTAGCTTTGCCTCTGCATGAAAACAGTGAATCTCTAAGAAATTTGGGTCGTCGGACCAATTGACCAAAAACTTATAAAATACATAAATCTCATAGTGTAAATCCTAAATTATATCTTATCCCTACTCTTTTCTATTTTACAAAAAATCCTTAAAATATCAGCCATCCGGATATATAATTGGTTGTCCGGATACATTAATTTGATACATTATATCTGTGGTTGTTGGCCTGTTGCGCTTAAAAAGGAAAACAAATCAGAAAATCAAATTAAAATCCCATAATTTACGCTATTCAGATCCTCTTTATTGTGTTAATCAGAGAAACATAAATCCTAAAATAACAAATCAATTCAAAATTCAAAATTCAAAATCCATGTTCATCTTTGTCCTTGTTTCAGCGAAGAAACTTTCGAGTAAGATTCAAAACTTTTGTTGAAAATTTAATAAAATACATAATGAATATTTTGATTTTTGACTGACACTCTCGAAGGAAGAAAAAATTGAAGATCGTAGCTTTTAGGTTCTTCAAATTCTACACAAGTCTCACTATGATTGGCGACCAGGACCTAGGTTTCTTTGCCAACTTTCTTGGTATCTTTATTTTTGTGTTGGTGGTTGCTTACCATTGTGTGATGGCGGATCCCAAATAAGAAGACAATTGAAAGTTGTTATTTTATTATTAACTTGATTATGTTTATTTGCCATAGCTTCAATTTTCAATTAAAAGATCTAATAACAAAAAGTATGCAACACATATTTTTGTGCTTTAATCATTATTTTTTATTAATGAATCTGTATATTGATCGATAAGTCGTGATACATTACTGATTAGAACTTGATACATTAAAATTTTGACGTATATGTTATGGATTTGCAGATCTATGAGTTACTGTACTGTTAATATAAAGTATCAGATTCATATGAATTTCTTTTTTGATTATTGAATTTGTATATGCATATACAAATCATGATACATTACTGATTTCAATCAATTCTAGTGTGATGTATATGTAATGGATTTTTATAGATGTGAGTCAGTGTGTTGTTACAATAACGTATCAGATACATGTGAATTTCTTTTTTTAATGTATCAGTATATCAACTATTTTATCAATATATGAAGGTATGTATCAATTTATAAATTATCGTGTATCTGGAGTTAGTTATCATTAGGTTGTTGTGTATCTTAAATTGAGTTAATTGATATGTGATGTATCTCTAACTTTCAAATGTGCACAGGTTGTTCCATCTTCTACATTTATTTATTAAGTGTATAAAGGTGGACGAAGATATATTGTTTGCCTTGAGAGAAAAATATGTAACTGTAGATTTCAACATGACGAGATACCTTGTTGTTGTGAAGAGCAAAAACATCACAGAGATACATCCCTGCTCTGATTACTAAGAAACCAACTGCATTATCAAATACGATGAAGTTCCAATGATTCCAATGCCGAATAAGGATGATTGGTCAGTACTAGAATTTGTTCTGAAAGAAATTGTCTTGCCACCTAAGTACAAAAAGATGCTTGAATGACCAAGGAAAAGGAGGGAAAAGATCTAGATGGAAAGATAAGCACAAACACAAACATTTGTGTACGTTGTGGACAAGAATATCACAAACGAAGAACTTGTACTTTCTTTCTGAAAGAAGTTTGAAAAACTCTTTTTTGGGACTATTATTATGTTTCAGATACATTATTTTGAGATTATAAATTTTCAATTTTTAGGTTTTTCCACTTTTACCTTGATAAAACATTACAATTTACTATTAGCTAGTGAGCTTCTGATACAATAAATTGAAATGTTAAGATTTTCAATCTTGTGTTCATTTTTGTAACACATTATGTTTCATATACCTTTTTGAAAATAATGTATAGTTAGCTATTTGATAATAATGTACCAGAGATTGTGTTTGTGGAGATGGTACCACTCAATATGGTTCTGATACATTTTTATATAATGTATCATGATCTAGTTGAAGATGATGTATTTGATACAATAAGGTTGTAAAAAAATAGTATGTGAAATGAAATAAAGTGTATCTATAAATGTATCACGATAAGTAAGAATTAATTTATCAATTAGACACATGAATGAATCAAGAACTAACTACAACTAATTATTCAATGTATCAGCATGAATGAATAAACAACTAACTAGAACTAAGTTATCGAGTAAATACATAATTGAATCAGCAATCAAGTTATAAATTACATTGCATTGGTTAGGTGTCAAAATGTATCAGGAACTAACTAAAACTAATGAGAAGAAATAATATTGTGTGTTTATGCATTAATGAATCTAATACTTAATTGTATTCAAATTTTGTATCAGTTTATACAAGACAAATGTGTACGGCAATTCATACCGTAAATAACAACTAAAAATAGTGAAAGTAAAAGTCAAAATAAACAACTTTTTAGAGAAGCACTCTAAAACTTGAGTACAAGTATCTTAAAACAATAAAAACAAAAAAACTCTAAAACTAGAGTTAAGGTATCTCAAAAACAATAACACTATAAAATAGTGTATAACAACTGATAGATAATCTCTATTCAACATTAACCAAATCGTCTTGAGCTGGTGCTGTGAATTGACTCTTAGGCCTTGTTGGATCATCATTTTCACTAACGTATCCTGCCTTAGCCTTTTCAGTACCGTATTTCCATAATAAGATTGCATACGTGTACGTAGGTAAAATTTACCGATGTATCAATTTTTACTGAAACTTTATCTGACTGTGGGATATTATGTTGCACTTTATCAACAACATCTACATTCATAATTACTTGTTCAGATATTTTGGTGCTTTCCTTTACTTCATCCACCTGAATGGTTGTTCAAAAAACTTTGTTATACTGATATACTCAATGAGTAATATGTTATATACATAAACTTGTAGTTACAATATCTTACTTAGATACACTTTCTTCAACAAGAACATCTCATGTGGATGGAGATTCTATTACATTCTCCATGACTCATTCACATTTGAATGTATCAACACTCTATATAGGTTAATGTATCATACAATTAATAATGTATCATCATCTGAAACATATACTACATCAATTGTGAATTTCATCATTATTTTGAAGTTCAAAAATAATGTATCTAAAACAATTAGGAATGTATCAATATTTAAAGCTGAAAATGGATGATTTAAACAATGTATCAATTAATTGTGAGTTACTTTGATTTGTATTTGATACATAAAATTAAATCAAATGTATCAGAAACTTAACTCTATTGCCTCATGTTTCTGGACATGTGTTTGTACTTCGGCCTCTACAACACCTATATCAATGGGGCCGTTGCCGGTAAACTCCACATCAATTGGTGACCTTGGTTGTTCAACAAAGTGATCAGTAGTTTTGGGTTTGGGTTGATCAACATGTGCTTTTTTGACTAACTCTTTCTCCGTTATTGGAATAGATGCAGCAGCAAATTTTTGACCCTCTCTTTGGGATTTCAACAACCTGTGCTTTCGAAGATGAAGGGTCATCCTTCTTCAACTTTTCAATGTTTACCTTCGTAATTACTAAATGATCATGAAGCTTTTTAGATCTATTTTCAGCCCAATCAATGTCTTCATAATCAAAAACACGATCAATATTAGGTTCGTTTAATTGTGTCAAACTAAGACTAAAAGATGTTGCATCTTCCATATTTATCAGCGATTCGAAGAAGAAAGAAAATTGAAAAACAATGGATGAACAAACAATTGGAAAAGAAGAGAATGATAGGTTTTCACGTTGAAATTGTTTTGACAGGAAAGAGAATAATTTCGAATTTCAATCTAATGGAGCAATTAACTGAAAAGATCATGGGAATAAAAAATGAGAGTGATTTGTGGAGTGAAATTAGGAAGGGATAAACATAGATTTGGGGAGTGGGAGTTATGTATCGTGAAGTTTTGAAGGATCGCTCAAAATAAGAGATTTTGGAAGATTTTGGAAGATTTTAGAATTGGTAGGGAATAATGGAAATTATGGGGAAAAAAGATGTGTATATAGGTAATTTATCCAATTTTTCGTATGACGTTATAGTTTGGCGTGCATTACGTGTGCCCATAAAATAATACTTACTTCCTTCGTTTCAATTTAGATATCTTAATTTGACTGAACATGAAATTTAAGAAATAAACAGAGATTTTTAAATTTTACAGTTAAATGTGTGTAATTCTTTAAATTTTATGATCTTAAACTTGTCATGTAAAATATTGCTATAAAAAGAAAATCATTTCGGGACAAATCAAAGACATTTAAATTGAGACGGAAAAAACCGTAGATTAGACTAATGACAAATGTAATACAAGTCTTTTTTCTTAATGGAAAATCCTTTCCTAGATATAGTACTCCCCAATTCTAGCTAAAGATGAGATTTCGTAAAGTTATCTAAAGGAATATTTGAGAATTCATATTTAAAAATGCTGTTTGACTAGGCGATTAAAGTACAATACAAAGGAATTTATTATGATTAATATAGTGAGATTTCTAAAGTTAATTATGCCATCATCGTCGAACGTGTCCTTAAAAAAATTAAGAAAAATTATTTAAATACACAATTTATTTTAATATATTTTCTAAAATTTCATATCATTTGAAAAAAATTATAAAAAATCCTACTCTCTCCTATTCTCGGATACATTACTTTACTCGATGTACCCGAAATCGAGACGTGATGTATCAAGACGTTGAATGATTTATTCGAAATCGAGATCCGATGTATCCGAAATTGGGACGGTATCGAAACGTTATGGGATGTATTCGAGTTCCATTAAATTTAAGAGATTTTTGTAATTTGAAAAAGAATGGGGATATGATCTAATTAGGTCTATACATTATGGGATTTGTGTAAAATTCTCAAAAAATTATGGATCTCAGACATTCAATTAATTAATACCATAAACAACAAAAACCTACTAGTATTAGATATTTATATCAAATTAAATAATTTAATTTTAAGAGTAAAAACTTAAAATACATATCACAATAATTATATGTACGAAAAGATACATTTTTTTATCCGAGGACAGAAATGAAGATTCTTGACAAGGTATACCATTTGTGTCCATAACTTTTAAAATTGTGGACCTTGCATTATATTCTTAAAACTTTTTTCCTCCATTTGCATGTTTAGACTTTGCTCCTTATCTGGTAGAATATCAATAGGATACAAATTCAATATTTATTATTTTTATAACTCTAGTCTATAACCAGAGGCGGATTCAAGATTTAAATGTTATGAATATCATATAGCCTTGCAAATAAGCGTGTTCATTAAATCAATCAAATGTTTAATTTATTTTTGACCTTGTAAATAACAACTTCAGACTTCGATTTGGTTATTAATTTGTCTTTTCAGTTTATAAAAATGAACGAATCAAAAAAAATTAAAATTATGATTACTTGGCTCAGAGAAA
This sequence comes from Solanum etuberosum, assembly GCA_029582245.1. NCBI lineage: Eukaryota > Viridiplantae > Streptophyta > Magnoliopsida > Solanales > Solanaceae > Solanum > Solanum etuberosum. The sequence continues at coordinate 60,362 of JAJONR010003090.1, read as the reverse complement.
AAAAATTCAATATATCCTCTATAATTGCACTTGGTAAATTTTCATATTCTAAATATACTCAATGATGACATAATTCTTTATATTTATTAATATTTCACGCTTTATGTAACAAATTAAATATAAAGTGGCTGAAAAGTTTTCACATACATAATTTTAGTACAAATGAAGTCTTATGTAAATTTTTTGACTCACAACAATAAAAAACTAAAAAGACTAACAAAATCATGTGAGATTTCAATGTTGTTATTTAATGCAAACATGCATTTTATTTTGTAAATTTACATTCTCAATAAGATTTAAATTATCATTGTTTAGATTATTTCGTTTTTCATACGCATTGAAATGATTTAGATAATAGAACAAAGAGTAAGGAAAATTCGTCATCAAGTTTCCAAAATTTTGATAAAGAGAGAAGATAACTTTGAAGGAGAAGGTCTAAAACGTAACAAACCTTAATTATTTGTGTGATATAAATTATTTCATTAAGGACAAAAGGAGAATTACAAACTAAAGTTGTTTCTAATATAGAAAAGTAACATTCATTTGTAGTAGTCTAAAAAAGAAAGCGTGTCACATAAACACACAATTTTTCAAGATTCTTCTCAATTGTTTCACTAATAGATAACATAATCACATGTTATTAATACGAATTATGTTATAAAAAAAACAAAAAAAACCAGCTCAATTCACTAAGATTCCCGCACTATGCGTGGGTCTGGAAAGAATCAGACCACAAGGGTATTATATATATCCTGCATTGTTCATAGAGGCGTATCCAGGATTTTTAGATGATGGGTGCACTATTACAAAAAGGTTGATCTAAGATATAAATTTGATCGGTTCGACATTTAGGTTCTTATTGCTAAAAACCGTTAAAATTGTGATATTATAGGTCCAAAACTAATTTACATATATATATATATGAATTAATTAAATGCCAAAAGTGCTACCAATAACCACTTAGAGAGGTGTTATCAGAAAGAAAAATAAAACAAGATAAATATACGATTAATCAAATTTCTAACCTCACGTAGAGAGGTGCATCCAGTCATCATCGCATTATATGATACTCTGAGTGTAGGTTCAGACATTTATATTTTAATTTTTTCTTAAAAATATAACACTACTATATATGATCTCGGAAAGGGAGAATGGATTCACGTGAATCCGGTGAGCCCGTTGGATACGCCCCTGATTGTTCATACATCTTACTAGTTTTCTCTATAAATTGTACGTTAGTGTTTGTGTCAAAGAGAATGGGTGGCACCCACCATTTTGTTGAAATGTAGTTAGTTAATGTTCTACTTAATTTGAAGAAATTTCATATTTGTCCAACAAATATACAAGTCTTGAGTACCATGGAATATGTTAAGCATTATACAATATAAGAAGTTAATAAACCATATATAAAAGTCATCATAACAATGTTGATCACAAGAAAGTTTCAAAAACATTAAAAAAAAGTCAACAATTAGTTACAAATTATGAATACCCTCAAGAATTAGACACCAACATCATGTTCTTAAACTCCTCAAAATCAAGAACTCCATCAAGGTTAGTATCATACATGTTAATCATGTTCTTACAATCACTTCCTTCTTTCTCATCCCATAATCCTAATCTTGACAACACTTTTTGAAGCTCCTCACATGATATAAAACCATCTCCATTCAAATCAAACACCTTGAATGCTTCAACAAGATCATCTTCCAAACTATTATCAATAATATTGTTGTCTTCTTTTATCCTTTCTCCATTATTTTTCTTCACCATAGCCTCGTAAAAGAATAAGAAATCGATGAAGTTAAGTCTCGTTTTACCTACCAAAGATTGAAGCTCATCAAGGCCCGTGCAAGCTCCAATCTTATCAAGAAGCTCTTTGAGCTCATCTAAGCTCACTAATCCATCACCATCTTCATCAAGCTTGTCGAAAATCCTTTGGATATGGCTTTCGTTCAACGTAGACATTCTAACACAAACAAATGAACGTTTATCAAACAAAGAACTACAACAACAACAATAACAAAAAAAATGAACGTTTATCAAACGAAGAACTACAACAACAATAACAAAAGAAAATGAATGTTTATCAAACGAAGAACTACAACAATAGCATATAGACGTTTTTAGGGGAAGTATTTATGAATAACAAATTAAAGTAGAAGGGAATGAACTTACATTGACCTTTGCTTGGAAATTTAAAATGAAACTTCTAAGTTGAAAATAATGATAAGAGAAGACCACTATGAAGAAAATTAAATTCTATGGTTTGTTGTTTTTATCCACACACATGGCAAGGGGAAAGGAGAATTTATTCTCCAAGTGAAATTCTCCTTTCCTCCTCAAGTATTTTGCTTAGATTCTACTATGCCATCAAGAATTTTACTGTGTCATTATATAGAATAAAACCAAACCTTATAGCCATGGACCAAATCTTCATCTTTTTAGTGTATTGGGTACACACTAACTATTATTATTTTTATTTATAATTTGTGTACTGCTCGTGAAAAACATACTTTGATTAATTTAGGCCAAAAACAAGAAAAAAATATTAGTTGAGGGGGGAAGACGTGCAAAGGGTGAATAAGTAAGTCAACGTTAGATCAACTTCAGGAGAAGAATTTGCGGCTATCGAAGTGAATAATAACAAACAATTCCACTAATAAATGGAATTTAGCGGATCAAAATAAATTAAGTTGATATTAAATAATTTATTTAAATGTTGTTCAAATTTTTGTATGAATTATTTTTATTTCAGGATGATTGTTAATTTTTGTCCTTAAAATTCAAATATAGAGGTCTTTTATTTTTGTCCCTACTTATCATTAAGGGGTCATTTGATTATTTTGATAGGATGCTATTAGAAAATTTAATATAAGTATTAGTCATCATGATATTATTTAATTTTTTATTTGGTAGAATTTTGAGCTATATATAATTAATACATGTATTAGTTATACACCTTATTTAATATTTAATTATAAGGTGTGTAACTGATACATAATAAATCATGATATTAGTAATACACGAGAGAATCTTTGTAGCTTAGTTGGATGATTACATGAACTCTCACCTTGTTAGTGAGGGTTCGACTCCCTATATTGTAAATTTGTAATCCCTTTCCTCATTTTCATTTCCTCCACCCACAATTAAAATAAAATAAAAAGTAATACACCCTGCTATTAATACATGAATAAGTATGAGTACGATTCTTAATATACTAAATCATATCATGATAAAAAAAATAGTCTCAGAATAACTAATTTCAGTATTATTAATTCTAAAATTACTAACAATATATCCTTACCTTATACACAAGGATAGACCTAAATATACAGTATCAAGTGGATTCATATGAATCATCCTTGTAAATAAATTGTACTATATATAGACATATTTGATTTGTCTTCTGAAAATATAAATATAGACCAAAATTTGATCCCGCTTAAATAAAAAAAAATCTTTAATCTTGCTGAACTTTTGTCTCGCTAAATATAAATTTTGTAGGAATAGAGTTATGCAGTGCAACATATATAACTTGCGGGATATTGTACTGTAAAGATTAAATATAAATTTATTGCCCACAAAAAAATATTTTTATTTCGTTGTTAGGGATATTTTTTATTATCTTTTGTTTATTGAAGTTTTGAAGCGAAAAAAATTAAAGACTACATATTTGAGAGACAAAATTAAAACCTGCATATTTGAGAGACAAAATTAAATACCATCCCATATGAGAATGACCTATAGCTATTTGAGCTAAAATGAGATGAATTAGAGTCGGTTAAACAATAGGTCATAACTCATAGCTTAACACGTTCAACTTTTACTAAATTTTAATTTTCCTCTTCGTTTTATTATAATTTTTTGCAAATATCTAAAAAAAAATTATTATTATGGCTATATAATTTGTTTAAAATGTCTCTTAAGTATTTTAATTATTTAAAAATTGATTTCTTTTCAATAATTCTTTTTCTTTAATAAATAAATAAAAAATTTAATCTAAGAAATTATAATATTGAAATATGTGTATGTGCTTCACTCAGGTTTTATATATTAATTAGTCAATATTATAACTTTCGAGCACAATTATTACTAAAGATAAAATTGGAAGAATATATACGACATCCTAATATTTTAAAAGAACAATTACTCCGTATATTTCATATCACTAATGTCATAGTGACTTGATAGACTTTTTAAGAAAGTATTTTTAAAAAAAAATTAATTTTATTAATTATATTTTGAATAAATTTAACTTTATTAATTATTCAATAATAAAAATAATATTAAATTTATAATAAATTTCTCTTAATTTACTAAAATAAATAAATAAAAATAAAATAAAATTTTAGTATAAAAATTAAATAATATAAAATAATTTTTTTTGTTAGTGCATCAATTTTTAATAAGGACAGAATTAAATGGTCCAAATGGTGTAGTCGTGTTACAACAAAATGCATAAAAGTCGAAGTCTCTGACGGTGGTGGAGTTAAGTGCCCGTCCTCAACCGCCATACCAGCTTAACTACCTTCGATTGGTAAAATAATCGGAATATATCAAAATATTTTTTAATCTTAAATATATTATGCGGAAAGTCGAAATTAAAGAATTTTGTTTTTAAAAAAACGAAGATCAAATCCCGTTAATTAATCTTTTATAACATATAGTTAAACATAGGGGAAATCGCGAGGAAAAAAAAGAGGGAGAAGAAAACAAATCATACGTTAGTTTTATGAGTGATGAATTATTAGCATTTTGCGAGTTTCATATTTAATTTATTAGATATTTTTGTTTACCGCCTTTGCATTATATTTTATCCGTTCAATATTAGTTGATCATTTTCTTTTTTTATATTTGTATTAAGAAGTCACAAATAAGAAGATAATTTTACTAATTCACCCTTAAAAAAACTTCTTAGGAATTTTATAAAAAAATGTGAACACTTTCAAAAAGAATTAATTGTAAGGGTAATATTAGAATGAAATTATTTAATGCTTTCTTAATTTAGTAAAGTGAATAATTAATATGGGACAACTATTTTAATAAGATGATCAATTAATATGGGACGGAGGAATACTTCTTTTAGATTAAAAGCCTTTTGATTGAATATGTGGCAAAATATTTAGTAGGCGTTTGGCCATGCGATACCATATCACGATATAGTATCGTGAGATGGAATCAACGTTTGGACATGCGATTTTACGCTGATTCCATCTCATGATTTCATATCGTGAGATGTGATACCATATTCTCTAAAAACCATGATATGGAATTATATGGGAATTCCATATCATGATTTGAGATATTTTAATACAAAAATTGATCCACGAGTTTATATTTTGTTAAAACAACCCCACATTTATATCTACTAACCATTTATTTCATATGTAAATAAAATTTATAATCACATCATTACTTTTTAAAATTTATTATTCTCACCGATATAAAATTTATTATTCTCACCAACATATAGTGTTGGTGCGATTGATGGAACATATATAGAAGGGGGGGTTCCTAAAGCGGTGCAACAAGCATATCGTAATCGCAAAGGAAGAACATCACAAAATGTCTTATGTGCTTGTGATTTTGATGTGCGATTTACCTTTGTTGTTGTTGGTCGGAAAGGTACTGCACATGATAGTAAAGTACTTGAGAATGCACTTGTTGAACCAACGTCACAATTTCCATTTCCGCCACATGGTAACTTTAAATTACATCCTTAGAATAAATATTATTTATTTACACAAAGCTGTCTCATTTACGTCACATATGCTTTTAGTAATTCTTTATAAAATGTTTGTTGGTAGATAAATATTATGTTGTTGATGCTGGTTTTCGAAACACAAAAGGATTTTTAGCTCCATACAAAGGACTACACTATCATTTGCAAGATTACCGAGGAAGTGAAAGAGAGCCTCAAAATGCCAAAGAACTGTTTAATTATAGGCATTCATCTCTGCGCAATGTGATTGAACGGACTTTTGGAGCTTGGAAAAATAGATTTAGAATACTGAAACAAGGCATGAACCATTATGATATTGATACACAAGTGAAAATTGTCATAGCTTGTGCAGTGTTACATAATTATTTGCGAGAATACCAAAGTACTGATGAAATATTTATGGTCTATGAGCATGAAGATATAGTTGCGGATGATATTGACCAACAAATGGCTCAAAGTAACAATGTTGGTTCGTCTTCTCGGTCACATGATCGAGAAATGCAAGTTCAACGTGAGGAAATTGTCCGTACTATGTGGGAGGATTATACTAAAGACTAGTACACTACAATTTATGTTCATTTTTTTTTTATTAAATTAAAGTTAGATGAAACAATTACTTAAATGGAGAACAAATAGCTTTGTAATAATCTATTATGCGATTTTATAATTTTTTGTTTATTTAATAAGATTGAATATACAATTGGGGTTATTTTAATAGTTTTACAACTTATGAGATTCTTATGTTTATGAGAAAACATACAACAAAAAAATTTCATTTCGCATATCCAAACAAAACTTCAATTTCATCTCATGATTCCATATTATGATACCATATCATGATTCCATATTGCATGGTCAAACGGGCCCTTAGAATAACTTGTTGAGAAACACATATAGATAAGAACTCTTTAAAATGAGTTCAATCATGTAACACAATAAGTTCATGATTGTTAAAACAGATTTTCTGAAACGCTCAATAATTTAGATATGAAACTGAAAAAATGACAAAAAAATATCTTTTATGTTTAAAAGTAGGTAGAAAAAAGTATCTTTAAGTATGTATTAAATAATATTGGTCCTTTAAATTTGTCAAAAGATGACACTTTTAGTTTTCATAAAATATTTATTCATTAAATTTGATGAAAGCAGTGGATTTTTTTTAATACTATAAACATCAAGAAAGATAAATATTTTTGGTGCCATAATTGATAATGAATTAATATTATTTAAAATTTGCCTAGTTATGTTTTTTTCCATTTTTCTTGGGGCTTCCTATAAATGGATGGGCAAGTCTTGGGCCAACAACCCTTGTTAACTTGAAATCTTCGTGCAACTTATGAATAGACATTGTCCACAAATTTCTGAAAATTTTATATTTAGTTTTTAATCAAATTTTATAAGTTAGTGTATATGTTAAATAATTTTCTAACGTTTTGAGTGTAAGGATGAACAATATACAAACGAACAATAGTCAACAAACATGAATTTAACGATATACACACGTACAAACACACATACAGGAGGAGGAGTTTTTAGAAAATATATACGTTCGAATTTCGCGCATGAAATTTTGTGTAGTAACACTATATAAAAATGATATGAAATATGTATATCTCACTCGAGCCTTAAAATTACACTTACAATTTTCATGTATGAAAACTGTATAAAATATTTATGAAATATGTATATCTCATTCAAGGCTGTCTTTCACTCATAATTTTTGTATATGAAAACTATATAAAATATGTACATGACTGTATCAATTTTGTATAAAGCTCATATTAGATTTCTGGAAGAAAAAACTACCAAACATGTAATTGCATTCATGATTCATGTATATAACTGTATAAATATTATATAAATCATGTAATTGATTGCTGGATATTTAATACAACTACGACAATATTGTATACAACTTTCAATACAATTACAATAACATACAGACTTAGAATATAATTCATACAACTCAACATACAGTTCTAATACAATTTCAATGTAAGATTTGGTACAATCCGATTATAACTTCAAAACCCATCGAACTACAACTGAAAATCAGTCCAAAATTAGCTCCAACTCTTATTCAAATAGCCACAAATTTTATATTCGACTTCCTTTGACGTTTTAATTCATCTGAAATATATCCATTCCAAATGAAATTTATTTGCGAAAAAAATGATTTTAGAACTTGGACTTCCAAAAGTAACATGGAAAGGGGGGATTTTATTGATCTATGAATAAATAAATAGAATAGCCACAAAATTCATCTATTACATCTAAATAGATATCCAATGTGACGAGTAAAAACTTACGGGATTACCTGAACTTTTTGTAATCCCCTTTCTTGTTTACCTTTGATCATCTATCGTCCTACCTTCAATATTTTTTAATTTTCTTTTATCGTACATAGACTATATATGTCTCAATATTCATTACTCATTAAGATTGCAAATGAAACAAATATGAGATATTTCAAGAGACAACTACAAATTAAACAAACTTAAATGGTATATAAATGATGTGATGATGCATATCTGTTACAACCTCAAATCACACTCCAGAAATATACCAATTAGGGAAAGACACGTAGTCTTATATATCATTATTATTACAGAAAATAAAAGATCTTAAAACATAGTTTTTTTTTAATAGAGACACACATGAATACATCAACTTAGCAATTGCAAGGGTCACAAGTGCAGTTTGATCCACATTTGCATCCTTCTCCTGCTGCTTTCTCCTCAACATTTCCATAGCTACAAAATTATATTATTTATATTACAATTAAGTTATCTTTTTAATTTAGTCTTCCAATTTCTAAATATATATAGTCTTTAATTAATTTACCAATTTAAACAACAACAACAAAAAATAGTCGTACGTACTTGTTGATAGGTGCAACACCTTCAATGATGGTAAAGGTGGTGGACTTCTCCATGTCCGGGTACATACCACATCTACAATAAACATCGTAACAAAATTGATGAACGTAGAGTCGATTACTCAGATAACAACTATTAGCTAGTCGAGGGATCATTTAACAAGTTTGGATAGACATTGTATATTATTCATTTATTTGTAAAATTATATATGTTTGTTTTTCAATTGTGTCCATTATTTCAACGTCAACTTGAAATGAAGTTCGATAAAAGTTGTGAAATAATAATCTCTAATCTAACACTTACCCTCCACAGCCACTGCCGCAGTTGCAGCCAGATCCACAACCACAACTTCCTCCACAGCAAGACATGTTTTCTTAATTAATTTGTTGTTTGAGATATATATATAAAGGAAATTTAGTGAGTTTTTTATGATGAAAAGTGAAGCATAGAGTTGGGGTTTTTATAGGAGAAATGAGGATAAAATTGGTGATTGTGAGCCTAACAAGTTGACATATGTTTAATAGTTTTTTTTTTTAGTAATTAGAATTTTTATTTAGAAAATTTAAATTATATAAAAAAGTAACTATATTACTAAAATATCAAAAAACAAAAAATCATATTTATTCAATTTTGTACACAGCTAAACTACGTCACATGAATTGGGACGAAGAAAGTATGTTTTAAGAGTGATAATTATCGTTTGAAAAGTGCAAATCTAAATGAACTTCAAGGATTATTAGTGCAATTTTCCCTTACCTTATTATGTACTCCCTCTATTTCATATTAAGTGAATTTTTGAGGTTTTTTCTACATTGTTTAGAATAATTGAATTGTTCAAAGTTCAATATGAATGTTAATTTTTTTTTTCATATTTATCCTTTCCTTTTATGAAGTTTTGTATTTTCTAGGCGATAAATTGCGCTACCTATAAAGTTATATTTATAATTCACAAATGGCAATAGTAGAGAATATGGTCTAAATTATGTTCTTGAAAGTTTTTCTTAAGAAAAGAGTATTGAAAACACTCCTAAATTCAGCGAGAATTATTAGAAAGGCGCATCTAAGTTTAGTTAGTCAAATAAAAGAGTGTTTTAAGACTGTCAATAGTTTAAAAACGAGACTAATAATTTGCAAGTTATATAAGCATTTATTAAAAGAGGAAAAAATTGAACATTGACGTGACGTTTGCGTTGGGCATCGCATCAATATAGGATTTATAGACTTTTTTGGCTTTAATATTAATAATAAAAAACATTATCCAATTGGCATCGTAATGTTGGACTTGTGGAAAGTGATTTGCTTAATGTGGAATTATTATTTTCATTTAAAATATTGTTAAAAAAACATTGACAAGATTATATGTATCGATACAACCAATCAAAGTAGGCTTATTTGGAATTTTATATAATCTAGGTAATTACACAAGAAAATGTCTTTGTTAAATTCTCCATATAACATTTGATTATTAATTGATAGTTGCAGATCCTAGAAAATGTTTTTAATTAGAGCATTATTAGTTGGACACAATTGTTTGGTGATGACTTTTAGGATCAAGTACTTGAAATGGTCTTGTTGCGACGATTTCACAAAAATATAATTTTTTTTTATCGCTTTCAAGGGTTTGGACGTAAGCACTGATCTGTTTGGAATTAGATGGATGAACAAATTACAAATTTATATTTTTCACAAGTTACGATGAATTATCAGGACTTTAATAACAAATTGTGCAATAACTTTGATTTATATTATTCACAAATCGTCATGACTTAGGCATATTGTTCAATAAATAAATAAATAAAATCAAAATATTCATTTATTAGGATTATGACACAATAAGCTCTTCATCTCTACCACCATTAGTGGATACTTTATAAAAATTCTCCACTCTTTTAAGATGATGATATGACATACCAATAAAAAGTTCCTTATTATACTTTTATTTTCAGCCTTTCAAAGTGGTGTTTTTGTCAATCATCAAACCCCCTTTTGCTTTTGAAAATACATACCAAAAGCTTTCACGTATCTTTTACAAAGAGAGGAAGCATATGTCTTCTTCTTTTGCACTAATAAATAAAAAGAGAAGAAAAGTTTAAGATTCTCCTTTTACCACTACAATTTGTTAAGAGATCTAATAAAGTCATATTTTTTTGTGTTTAATTTGTAAATGGTCATAAGAGATCGTTTTCACTTCATAACATGCTAAACAAAAATGCGCGACTTTATTCCTAAGTCAAAATAATATTTCATTTCAAGGGAAAGGATACAAGACTAGATGCTCACAGAAGCAGCATTCTGGTGAAGAACTATACCATCTAATTTTAGCCTGTGTGTTTGTTCACCATTGATAAGCATCCTTAAACCATCTTTCAGTTCTGGTACTCCTTCCTCTAGGATTGCACTAACTGGGAAAACGGGCACACCAGATACACGGCGTTTTAGTTCTTTATATACCTCTTCAGCCCCATCTTCATCGACTTTGTTAGCGACCACTAAGGATGGTCGATCAGATAAACCCTCAGAATAGTACTCGAGTTCCAAAATCAAGTCATTTAGCTGTTCCCATGGTGGTATTCCCTTGTTATCACCCAGTGCTGCAGCCAAGTCTACCACATAGGCTAGAACTTTTGTACGTTCTATGTGCCGAAGGAAAGCATGCCCAAGACCACGATTTTCATGGGCTCCTCTTATGAGTCCTGGGATGTCAGCTACAGTTAAAGAAAAATCGTAATAATTTACGTTACCTAAGTTAGGCCTCAATGTTGTGAACGCATAATCACCGACAACAGGTTTAGCCTTTGACAACGCCCCAAGAAGGGTGCTTTTGCCGGCATTTGGCATCCCAATAAGACCCACGTCAGCAATGCTCTTTAGTTCTAGCACAAGTACCACCTCTGAGCCAGGCAAGCCAACACTTGGTGATGCATGATCATAATCGCCAGATACTTCATCATCAGAATCGGCTCCCTTTTGCATCATCTTTGATGCTTTCCTCATAGACAGATTGCCTAAGCCACCCTCCCCTCCACGAGCAACAACTATTCGTTGGCCTTGTTCTGTTAACTCTGCCACATTGTATTCTATAAGTTCATTTTCTTCCAAATCATCTTCACATTCTGTTCCCATAATATCATCACCATCTTGATCTTCCATTTGTCCGCAGCTTTCTTCCTCCCAATCACTCAAATCATCATCACTTTCGAATTTGTGGCTAGCAGTTGAGCACGGAGTGTGGGAATTGGTTGGCAACCCAAAATTTCTTGTCCTAGCTGTAGAGTATTCTTCACCACCAGAAGCTTGACGTCCACTTGATTTGACTTTCTTCTCAACTTTTGACCTGGTCCGGTCAGCCGAAATTGATTGTGTAGAGAACTCTGATGAATCAATATCAACTGTACCTGGGATCTCCCAAGGGTCCAACTTAGAACTTGAACTCTTCTCCACAGCAGATGGAAGTTCACCCTCTACTAGATGAATGACGGTACCGACAGGAACTTGGATCACCTGCCACACAAGCGAGCCGTCCTTAGTTTAGGTTTGATTAAGACAAACGATTTACATATACCAGAGACTCTGAAGATCAAGAGAGACTAAAATTAACCTTGTCGGCTCCTCTGCTTCCAATCATATTTTTGGAAGACCCATTTCCCCCTCTCTTTGCATTCTGAAACATGTCACAAACAATTACGCAATCAGATATCAATCAATAACAGGATAAATTCAATTAATAGTTAATTGTGCAACAGATATCGTGCAGTAGGTAAGAAAACATACAATGTGATGCTGCAGAGCACTCAAATCCCACATTGTAGGGGAGCACTCTAATATCACGTCACCACCCCGTCCACCATTCCCGCCTACATTCAGTCCAAAAAGGAGGTAAAGATAAGAGGAAACCCTCACCATAGCAAATCAAGCTTGACTGCATATCATAAAATGAGTTATATTGGTAAAACAAAATGTATGAAGAAAATAAAAGGAAAAGAAGAAGCAATAGAATTATAACGATAAAAAGAAAAGGACAGACTAGGAACATATAAAGATACCAAACCTTTTTCGGGAACGGGGAGTTCTCTGAAAAACAAAGTGGAGTAACTTTAGCCAGGAGGCAAGAATGAAAAGACATTCTTTAGGTCAGTGTTATTAACAGCCCTCGTTTCATTACTAAAAGGGATGAACCAATGCGAAGTGGGGGAAACCGTTTCAGGAGTGAAGCATGTGCTTCAAGGAAGTGTGTGCCTAAAACAATGATCCACAAAGTGATCCCAACAAGAAGTGGTCAGTTATTTGAATCTCAAACTTGAAGAGTCGGATTAGTATCAGTATTACTGCATATCGGATGCTGAAATAAGTACTTCAATTGCAATTTGAACATTATATTTACTAAGTTTATATATGTTTGGAGTTTTTAAATGGGTTAATTGTGCACTACACTTCTCACTGGAAAAACCCATGGACCTTGTTGTTTTTGCCGTCACATACCATATTACCCCTGAACCATATAGATTCCCTACTAAACGGACTTGCAATTTTCAGCTCATTATAAACCTACCCTTCAGCTTTCTTAATCCCTGTCCTCATAAAAGTTGAGTTGCAATAACTTGCTTAAAGCAGATCAAACTAAATTACATTTCTCCTTCTCTCTCAGGTTAACATTCCTCTCTCAAGGCAAGTGAACAAAGTAAAACTATCTTTTCCATTGTGGTGAATGACTTTCTTCTTTATTTTCTTTCAATCTTGTATTCTCTTTCTGTAATTGAGGTTTTGGAGAATGCTAACTCTACAAATAATTGTTTTTTTGTTTACTGAGTTTCCACTCCAAACAAGCATTTCATCCAACCAACAAATGAAGTAGTTAGTCTTGGAGCTAAAGCCTCCGGAATAGTTGGTTTATAGCTCAAACTTTACTAGTAAACAGTTGATATGTTAAATTCAGGATACATATATGACATATTGCTTGTCTAACTTTTATAATTTTCCATGGGTTGGTTACTTGGTGTGTACCTTGATTTGTTGACAGTATCTTAATTGTTTATTCAGTAATTGAGCAGGTCGTCTTGTATATGTCTATCATGTCAAGTAAAACAGAATAGTTGACCAAAAGATCTTTTGGGAACCAAGAGATGAAATGTGCAGCCAAGAAATGTAATAAAAGAAAGAAAATTAAAGGAGAAAAAGAGCAATGTAAAAGAAGAACAAGAACTAAACTAAAGAATGGGTAAAACTTCAATAGGGAAAGAAAAGGAACAGAAGATGCAAGATGGAAGTCAAGTAGTAACATATTTTCCTCCCTGCCACCACTAAGGTATAAAGTGATTAGAGAACATACCATCAGGTCTGCCACGACGATCATGTCGACTACGACGAATGCTGTTACAACCGTTGCCACCATCACCTCCTTTGGCCCATATGCGAAAGCGGTCAATCATTCTACGTTCCTGTATGTAAACTTGTATAAACAGACAAATACGTACTGGGGTATAAAAGTGAGTATACTGAAAGCAGTACTCATAGAGGGAGAGAAGTGGAAGCATCACGAACCTGTAGAGGAGCAAGCTTCGTTTTCTTGTGGACAATGTCTGAGAAAGAATAGGTTTGGATTAGCCATGGAGACCGCAAGCATCTTTGCCAAGCCTTCAAGTAGAGGACTTTCTGGCTCAATGACATATCCCTGTTCTACTCTGTTATCTTCCAAGTCACCGAGGTTCCACACTATGAAAAAATCAGTTCTGATTCTTAGATTTAATCACCTGCTAGCATGAGTGACAGAAAAAGGCAAGAAATATTTAAATTTTTGGCAAGTGCTACATTTTGCATTCAACCAGAGATAACAAGGAGAAATTAAGGCAACTCAGTCCAGGTATTCAAAGAAGAACAAATAACACATCCCAAGATTATTTAATGCAACTAGCACGTACTTTAGTCAAAAAAGAACGTCTTCAATGGATCAACTATTGCTGTAATTTTTCAGGAAGCTAAACCAACACAGGATAATTAGCAAATGAGTGGCACCCCAACACTTTGGCATGAGATCTGTTAAATATGCAGTTCCTAATGAATGTATGATAACAAATAATTGCATCAAATGTAGCATGTTCAAGCCAGAACAGAGGAAAAGGAGCATGTAAACCACTCTAGAACTAAGTGCTATATCTATCATTAATTTGGAAAAAAAAATGCCATAGTTATATACTCAAAAATAGGTAACTCAATCACATAAATAGCTCAACTATAACAAACTTATTTGTGTTTTTAGTTTTAGATAGAAGAATATGTTTTGTTTCACTTCAAATATCAACCTCCTCCTTAAATTCGAGAGAGAAGTATTGAAAATACTCCTGAACTTGGCGCAAATTATTAGTTTTGTCCCTGAACTACAAACAACCTTAAAAGCACCCCTCTACTTAGATACACCCCGATGTGCAATATGACATAACAAGTGGTCTCAAACTCTTGTAAGAGAGTGAAACTCTTAATAAAAAGCAAAAAGTGTTGAAAATAACCTAAACTTGACGAGTATTTAGAGGTAATTTCCACTCATGTTGCAAAATCAGGAGTATATTTAAGTTCATTCCGTCAACTAAATGAGTGTTTTTAAGGCTGTCAATAATTCGGGATGAAACTAATAATTCGTGCCGAGTTTAAGGGTGTTTTCAATGCTTCTCTCTAAAATCTATGCCTAAATCCCAAATTTTTTCGCAAATTTTATCGAACAGCTACCACACCATTAGTCACAACAAAAGATTACCTTTACTTAAAAGCATGGATGGATTATCCGATCCGGCCAGTTCAGCAGGAGTTGGAATTACAGGTACAAGAAAATTTCCAAATGGAGAATCAAATATCCTAAAATTTCCAGTACAGCCGTCTTGTTGTGCTTGAGCTACTGCAGAATTCCTATCATGTAGTTGCTTGGGATTGATGTTGCTTGTTTGTGCTGCAATCACCGACGTTGCTCTCCTTTTTGGCGGTCGAATGAAACAACTGCGTGGAGATTCACCATCGATTTTCCTTCCCTTCGGCTCAACAGACATGTTAAGCTACCATTTCTGTCTACTCGACCCCTACAATACGTATTCAATTAGGGTTGAATTGCATCCCTAGCCAATATTTACTGCTAAACCTCAGTGCATTATCGATACTATATTTTAAAAATAACACTCCAATAGCTTGGAAAACTCATAAACTTCAAAAGAAAAATTATGTTTTCACTTTTCCAGTCACAAACATCAAAAAAATCATGTATATACCAAATACCATTCACAGATTAAAAGGAAAGCAAATGAAGAAAAAGAGAAAAGAGATAAATTTAGAAACAATCACCGCTGAAGACTGAAGTTTGAATGTTCGGATCCGGCGAACGGAGGACGGTCGGCGGCGGGAAGTGTTTGACAGTCGCACAGTAATAATCAACAGCAATAACCACAGGGATGGGATAGTTTCTTTTGGTTAGGTCTTTTAGAGAACAATTAATTATTTTCTTTAGCATAATACATAAATATATTTTAAATTCTCATCAAGTCAAGTGTAGGGATGTTTTCAATACTTCTCTCGACTTTTTATTAAGAATGTCATATGCTCCTACAATAGTTTGAAACTACTTACTTGCATATTGAGGGTGTATCTAAGTAGTCAAGTTGATAGGTGTTTTTAAAACCGTCAATAGTATGAGGACAAAACTAATAATTTACGTCAAGTTCATGAGTGTTTTCAATATTTTTAATTATACATACAATAGTTCTCTAAATAATTTGTTTGAATTGACTTATTTTTAGTGTATTTAAATCTAAAATAACTTTTAAGTCTATTTATAATTTCAGGATAAACTAAAAATATTTTTTCAAAACACTTATCTTTAAGGTTATCATGAAGAAATAAAATAACAACATAAAAAAATTAATTAAAATATTTTTCATCGATTATAGTGAAATACTATTATAAAAAATAAACTATAGATAGTTCTGATCGAATATACTGAAAATCCCTTTAATAATCACTCCAACGGTGCAAAAAGCAATAAGCAAAAATAGCAATAAGCATTTGAATTTCCAACATAGTAGTATAAGTAATGATACTATTCGCCTTGAGATAAATCATTTCAATAAGAGGCAATATGCATTAAGGCCTCATTTATTTTCATTAAGATTAAGACGTTCGAATCTGAATATACATTTGAGTATTAAAATATGCATTAAGATCTAGATGTATAAATCTAAATACACATCGGGATTTAGGCTACAATAAGAATTAAATTAATGTTATAAAACTCTTCCGCTCCTCTACATGTGTTAGGGACAAACATTGATCCAACTCTTGATATACTTTTCTACAACTTGACACTTCATGTACTCTAAAAAAATTAATATTTCGTCACTCTATGATAATTTTTATATAATAGAGTAGATAAGTACGCATCAAATTACTAATGACATCATGACTTCTTAAAAATATACATTCTTATATATTATGTGTTTCAATTCTTTTATTTTCCATTGCAAAGTATAATCCGATGTAATGTTATATAATCAACTTAATTTTTTTTTCTTAAGATACTATTTATGTTTTTCTTCTTTTTATCGGCAATGTTAAGCGGAAATTAAATTTTGAAAATATCTTTCTAGCAATTTTCTAAATAGACAACATCAAGACCGTGACTTGATTTGTATTGTTTTTTATACACTTTCTATTGAAAAATAATCAATTAAGGACATCAATTATTTAAAAAATATATTCAATTCCGCGCGAAGCGCGGATAAGTACACTAGTATATATATAAAGCTAAAACATAAAACAGCTGATGTGGCGCTCTCTAAGGCCTCAAATCCTATTTATCTTTTTTTTGTAATTTTTTGATGATTTTTCCTCATTTTAAAATACATAAAATATTAAGGTCTTATATTTAATTATTTCCTCATTAATGAGAATACATAAAAGCTTCCGCTGAAAAATAATAATAACTCATCATTAACTTTTTAAATATGAATTAATGTTGCCTAGGTATTAATGTTGTATTAGTATGCATTAGTGTTGCACGATTTCTTTTGCCCAGATAATTCATTTCAATCCTCTTCTTCTTCCCACTAATTTAATATTTATTAATAGGTATTAAATGTTGTACCTCTTCAAATTCTGAGCACTTAATAAAATGATAGTATAAATTTAGGAACAAAGCTCCAACAACCCCTTAAAAACTCATGATTCTATATTTCATCAGGTAACTAATTATTATTTTTATTAGATAATTGTATCACTAAATCCTCTTATATGAAATCAAAGTAATGTGATTTACTTATTAGTGGTTATACATGGTTTTATGTGATATTATGATCTCTTCTTAAAATTTTCTTATGCATGGACGTTATGATTTCTAAGCAATATATCTTTTCTTTCATTGTTAGGTGTAATTTTTGCTGAATTTGTTCCATTATTTGCAGAAAGTGAAAAGAAAAATGTATCAACATGCTACAATAACTATTCAAATGGATTGCTTATCAAACTACTTTATAAGTATCTCAAAAATATCTTTTTGATTATGCTTGTAGATATTACTATTTAAATATTTATAAGATTCAATTTTACTTAATACACATAGTATATGTGTTTTCTTTCTTTTAATTTATTGGTTTAATATTCTTTTTTGTTCATTATTTTATGTAAGATTTTTTTTTCTGTGTGTATTTTCGTAGGTGGTTATGAAAATATTAAATCGTTCATGAATAAGAACATTAACAAATCAATTTTTTTTTGAATTGAATTAACACCACAATTTTTTAATTTATCCAAATATACGGTAACTTGAAATTTAAAAATATCTATGTATATTTATATATAATTGGGCATAGACAAAGTGATATTACAACTCTATAACCAATAACCACATTTTTCTTTTTTCTCAATTTTTTACCATTTTCCTATTTTTAAATCTGTTTTTATTATTAAAACAAAAAAAAAAATCAAAAAAATTAAAAGTCATTGCTTCAAATATTTCTCATGAATACATGTTACTCAGTTTTTCCAATTACTCACTATTAACTACCACTTATTGTATTCGAGTCTATTTAATGTGTTAGTACCTATTATTTTAATTTTAAAATCTAAATTTGATTAAATAATTACTCAATTAATTAGAAAAAGATAATTACTATAAAAGATGAAGAAGATGAAAGACGTTAGATTTCTCATTGGCGATGAGAATATTAAAGTAGAAAAAAAGTATTTAAAAAATTGATTATTCCAAAATAAAGCACAATTTTTGACGTACAATAAGAATAAGGGAAATAAGAAAATATTGAAATTAAATTTAAAAAAATATAGAAAGGATCAAAGGAAGTAACAATCCAGAAAAATAAAAAGAGGAAGTAGGATAAGAGAAGGTAAAAAAGCGGAGATAATCAAGAAGAAAATAATGAAAAATCGAGAAAAAGTTACCTATTTTCTAAACTAGAGCTTATTATTTAGGATATGAACAAATGACACGGAGATTAGA
This sequence comes from Solanum etuberosum, assembly GCA_029582245.1. Taxonomy (NCBI): domain Eukaryota; kingdom Viridiplantae; phylum Streptophyta; class Magnoliopsida; order Solanales; family Solanaceae; genus Solanum; species Solanum etuberosum. Next base: position 41,275 of record JAJONR010003090.1, on the reverse strand, counting down.
TACGGGAATAGAAAAAAAAATTAAAAATGATAATAATTAAGAAATGATATTAAAATACATTTAATTTCTACTTATATTTACCTATACTTTTCATTTCATGTTTTACTTTATTTTATTAGAAGAAAAATTTTAATGTATATTATTGATTTTGTAAGGATATATACGAAGTTCATTTCTAAATTTATAAATAGTTTTTATGAACGCGCGAAAATGTTCACTAGTGTGATATAAAGAAAGATTTCACACTTAAGAAATTATATGTGTAATTGACTTTTCTTTATGCCTTAGAAATAACTAATTTTTAAATTTACATGCAAATTTATTTCTTTCTTTCAATTGAGTTTTTTCATAATATTAATTAATTATTTTTCATTCCTTAAATCATTTTTAAAAAAATTGAGAATTAAATTCTATTTAATTGAACTGTTGGGAATATGATTGGACCGATAATAATAATAGACAAATAATAAGACCTAAAGAACATTAAACAAATTTTAGGTGTAAAATAGATAAATATTTCGTGGCAAAATTGGAAAGCGTTGCTATAATACACCACACATTAATAAAATAAGATAGTTTTAAGCAGTTTAAAATTGAAGCAAAGAAAGCCGGAGTAGACATTTTTCTTAGCTAATAAGTATAACATACCCAAAATATAATTCGAGCCCTATATAGGTCAATAAAGCGACCTTGTTAGAACCACGGGACACGAGGGGTGCTTGATACCTCCCATCGGTCAACAAAATTCTTTACCTAAATTTCTAGTTCGTAGACCAACAAAATGAAGAGTCAATTTCTTTTTTATTAGAAATTTAAATAAGGTGACTTGAACCACCAAAATTCAATTTCAAGTGGAGACTTTGTAAAATAAAAAATCCCTTTTCAAAATGTCACTTTAATTGGAAAAACTCTTTTTATTCTCCTTCAAAACTTTCGTTTAGAAAAATAGGAGTGTGACACATAAAATTTAAATTCTGAATCGACAAGTGCCGGAAATGAAACATAGAGATAGATAGCTCATAGCATATACTACAATGTACTTTCAAGTTCTCAACCTTCTTGTATTATAATTTTCAATTCATTCCAAATAAGGATATAAGAGAAAGTTCAATTTCTCCTTGGTCTCGTTGTCTCCGCCATGCATAAAATGACTTGGACATAATTATTCAGTGCAATATAAATTATTTTTTATTTTAATTATTTAATTATTTGATATTCTATTAATTATTTGGCTAGACACATAATAGCGTTTCACCAAGTTTTTTTTTAATTTTATTTTGTATTTTACAAATTTCCCCAAAACTAATAAGTGCATAGTCAAAACAAATTGACTTAAGAGTCTAAAGATGAAATAAAAGGAAATATACAGATAGAAAAGGTTTTTTTTTTAAACTTAAAAAATTGATTGACTAAAAACAATGAATCTCTAGAAAAAACAAAATACATAAAGTTATCTTGATAGATGGGTAATTGAAAGAATTCTGTTCAACAGTCGAAAGGGCATAGGTCTGATGTTTTTGTTCTTAAAACTCTATAGAGTTCTAACCAAATTATTTATATAAATTTGACTTAGGGCTGAAAAGAAAAAAATACGCAATCGATATAGATAGTCATTGCACTTAAAAATAAATTAATAATTTTTTAAAGGTAAACTATGTGTGAGTGTGACATATTAGGAAAAAGTAAAAAAATAAAATACACAATTAAAATGAAAAAATATATATGATTATGTGACAAATAGCCATTGAAAAGTACCTCCTTAAAAAAGAATAGCCCAAAAAGTAAAGATCAATACTTTTTCTTACACAATAAAGGATAAAATTCAACAATAAATATCATTAAAAATTTCTAAGTTTTTTTTTTAAAATTATTGAGATAGTCTTATTAATGTGAAAATTAATATGGGATTAGATATGTATTTTCGTTGAACAATAAAAGTATTTGAAATTTTGAGATCCATGCAAATTCATTCTTTTAATCGGGTATTATTATTTTTATTATCATTGTATATAAGTGAGATAAGTATGTCATTAAAACTTAAAATTAATTTACTTTTGAAGGACATAAAAATCAAATAGAGATTATTAATATAGAATTAATTCTGAAAACAAAAAAAGAATATTAAATATAAAGGTCCACTTATAATAATTTTGAAAAGAAGTAAAAGTGAATATTATTATTAACTAAATTCTAAGGGTTTAGGGTATCTTCACTGTACTAAAAAGCTTCTCTTCAGTTCCCTTACCGCCATTGCTACTTCTCTGGTCGCAGTTCATTTGCCGCCATTGCTGAAGTCTCGAGTTCTCCAAGTAGGTGTTTTGATTTATTCTTCTTATAATCTTTTTTTTTTCTGGTCCGCATCGGTAATTGGCCTTGCTGTGAAGGCTGTAAAGGTGAAGGGTTCCGACTAATCTGATTTTTTTTGGTGATTAGATGGATAGGGTTTTTGTCTCTGTTGTTTCCGGGTCGTATAAGTTTCGAATATCTATGCTATTGCTTTATTTGAATAATTTCGGTATCTGTTGCTCTGCTAATTTTTGGCTTAAAAGGCAGTGCTTTTTACTAAACCTTAAATTTTGTTGTTATTAGTGAGCTGAATCTGTCTAATTGGAGCAAAATTAGTATTTAGGATTGAAATAGACGACTATGGTGATTAAGTAGTAGTTGATATTGTTGTTGTGTTAACTACTGCTTGATCGTGGTGTTCATGTTGTTTGGTGGTGCACTTAATATATGATTAAGAAGAATGTTGAGTTAGGGTTTATCTTTGGCTTATTTTGCAATCTTTAGGATTTGATTCTAACCAAAAGATATAAACTGCTAAATTATTGGCTTTAGGCTATGGAATAGGGAGTTGATTTTGTAATTTTCTAGTATCTCGTGTGAACTATTTGGGTGTGAATGAATTGGTAAAGTGAACTATTTGGGTGCCAATGAATTGGTAGAGTGTATTGGCTGCTAACTGTGGTCCTCAATGATGTCCTTGCTGAATGGTGGCTGAATACATTGCATAAAACTTCTTGTCTTCTTTGTACAGTTCCTATTTTCTGTTTGCATTGTTGGAGATATGGTAGCTTGCATGTATAGTTCATAAAACTTCTTATCTTCTTTTTTCGTCTTATAATCTTCTTTTGTTCTGCTTTGTATCTATAATCCAATTTTATTTTTCTTGTCTTACTAGTTATTTGCACTGTTGAGTTTTGAAATTGATTAATGTGTTATTAGCTATCACTTTTCTTAGCTAGTGTTGTTCTTGTGTCTAGTCTATTATTTAGACTTCCATATATTTGGAGCAAAAGCAAGTCCATGTGTTAATTTGTGAAATTATTTGTTTGAAGAGCTTACTGTTATTGTAAAATTTCTTTTCGACATAACCATTTTTGATGGCAGGTGAAGCATATAGATATGTATGTGAAATTCACTAGAATTGTGAATTAAATTTTCAACCCATGATTCAAAAGTAATGGGTCCAATAATAAGAACCCTGTCAAATTTAAATTATGGATATGCTTCTGACTATGTTCTCTTTTGTTTGGTTATTTTAGTTTGTTGAGCTTGAAGCAGCTTTTTCCTTGGGTTGCCATGAACACGTCTTGTGGAGCAAATTTGGAACTATCGAGGTGCATTGCTGCATCCCCTGTTTGTCATTTTAAATCCTCGATCTTTGAGCCAAGATCATGTGTACCCAAGCTCCAAGGCTTCTCAAAGAAGCTATTGCCTTTATGCAAAGATATAAATGCTAGAAGTAACAGGGAGAGAAGCAGTACATTCTCTGTTACTTGTAGTGCCAGTCAGGTTGACACTGCTGCAGATGAGCCCAGCAGTCTTACATATAAGGATGCTGGTGTGGACATTGATGCAGGATCAGAGCTTGTGAAGAGAATAGCCAAAATGGCACCTGGAATTGGAGGATTTGGCGGACTCTTTCCATTAGGTATTATTTGCCTTTAGCCTACGTTTTGTTGGTTAATCCTTTTACATGGCATCTTCAATTGAAAATCTTGACTCATTTGTTTAGTGAAAATGTAATCAAGATTTGCGTGTTATAAAATTATAAAACTCAAATGGACAGTTTGATCAATCAGCTGGTGCCATGACTAAAGTGAAATACTTTAGAAAACATGATCTTAAGCTTACTCTTATTTGGTTTTGTATACTATGGACAATGGCTTTGAGCTCTTTAAATCAAGCTTGTATTCTTCTTTTAGGTGAGAAATGTTAGCTTTATTACTGAGGATAGATGCCAGGGTTGTACATTTTTGTTCTTAAAATATTTGTGATGACACCAGTCTCTGGGTAATGCTGCATGCACCTTGACTAATCTAATGTGCAGCTTGCTACAGTACAAGCACAGTTGAGGAGTAATCCTTCTCATCTAGGCTGGAGTAAATGGGCACACATGTGTCACTACCTACGAAGCCTGGCAGTCTCTATTTTGTCCTAGCAGCAGCATATGTCATTTAAACAGAAACAAAAGTTTGAAATGAAAAACCCAAGTATTAAGAAACAGTGATGTTAAAATTAAATCAAAAAGAAGTTCTTATGCTCATTTACAATTATTATTTTTTATAACCGTGGTGTCCATGCCAACTTGTGCACACCTCTGCTACCTTCCACGGGATACCGGTTAACTGTGTCCACCAAGGCTTAGACACATAGGTAGAAATCACCTAGTGTTTTTGCGTCAGATCAGATTTGAACCAGAGGCCTCATTGTTCTCAACCCGCTTAATTGATTTCTAGGCCACACCCTTGGGTGCCCAGCTATATAATGGCATAGCAACCTCTGTTCTCAGGGACCAAACTACGTCTTTTCATAGGTTTATTTTGCATTTACATTGCCGATTTACTGGTGGGACCGGTAGCAATCTTTTTCTCCTATGGGTTCTTTACGCATTAGGGTCAGACATGTGGTGTAGTTTTACCAAAATAACATAAGTTCAGGTCCGTAAGCTTATAACTTGGTGTACTGATGTCCACCATTACCACGAAAGCAGGTTTGTCTTGTGAAACGAGAAGTAGTTCTTGAAATTAGGCTACTTTCTACTTTGTAAGGTCATGCATCTTTTAAGCATTCAGTATTTCACTATGCAACATTACCACTTTCTCGGTGCCTGCAACTACTCAAAGTTATAGTGGTAAAACCCACCAAAGGAGCACCATATGATTTTTAATTTTTGCTTTTCTACCAGCTAAGACAAGTCCTTTTCCTTTCTCCCACATCTCTTATTTAAATTGAACCCTTAAGCAGAAGGTGGAGAAACTAGTTTCTTCTCAGTTTAATATTCGTCTGTAAATCTGAAAATCTGAATTAGCCTGTCCAAAGTGCAAGTTATATCATTTCCAAAACCTGTTTTTACTGATGTGGAGTATCATTAACTGATGGAGTCACAATGCAACTGAGCACAGACAAGTTTGTCCAACTGATTAATGCAACATTATAGTTGTTAAGACTTGTAGGTTATGGTCTTATGGAGTTCTAAAAATCTTAATTCCACTAATCCTTAGCTTGTTCCTGCTCAATATTCCCCTATATATATTTCTGCTCTATTTTCCTAATGGTCTGCTTAACCCATGTCAAAGTATATGTTTTTCTTTTTCTTTTGTTCGTTGTTCTTTTGGTCTTTTTTATGTTGTTACTGATCTTAATTTTGTAAATTCTTCTTTTTGGGTTTTTTCTTGTACTGAGCAGGGGATTCATATCTTGTGGCTGGTACTGATGGTGTGGGGACAAAACTTAAGTTGGCATTTGAAACGGGAATTCATGATACCATTGGGATTGATCTGGTAAGTTTGATTCATCTTTTTATGTGTTTTGCAGATATGCAAGAACTAATGGTGTCTTTCTTACCAGGTTGCGATGAGTGTTAATGACATTGTCACTTCGGGAGCAAAACCTTTATTTTTCCTTGATTATTTTGCAACTAGCCGCCTTGATGTTGACCTTGCAGAGAAGGTACGTCTGGCCACATATATCTATCTCCACTTCCTGGCGTTCCCATAGCCTTATTCAAACTGGTGTGTTGTCTCCTTTTCCTGTAAAACAAAGTTGGCTTCTTACATTTATGCAGGTCATAAAAGGTATTGTGGATGGTTGCCAGCAATCTGACTGTGCTCTTCTAGGGGGAGAGGTACCTATAACTCCATTTTTCTTCTCAAAAATCACTCCTAGTAAAAAAATGTGACACTCATATTCTGCAGCAAAAGCATTATATATGAATGACAAATATTGAGCTGCTCGTTCTAACAAAAGAATTTCAGCATGGAGTTGATTAGTTTGTGCTGCTTTTTCTAACAAAAGAATTTCAGCATGAAGTTGATTAGTTTGTGCTGCTTTTTATTTGGTTGATATGTGCATAGTCATTGAGACATTCTGGATCACTTATCAAAACTTGTAGCATGTCATTTTCCTGCTTCATCACACCCTTCTTTTTTCTTGTGCTATTATGGGTTGTTAGTATACTACTGCATATAGCTTCTCTCTCTCACTCACTCAGGTCCCAAATGTTGGTTTTGTTTCATGACATGGAAATGTGTTAGGTAAGATGTGTTCTTTTTAAGTAGAATTGGCTGATGTGATCTAGTATATTTGTTGAGTGTGAATAATGACATGCGTTTAATTATTATATGTTTGGTAAACCATGGCTTTGGAATTAGAAACAATCTTCTTTTATTGCACTCGGTTGATTTAGTGTGCGTTTCAGACTGCAGAGATGCCAGATTTCTATGCCGAAGGTGAATATGACCTCAGTGGGTTTGCTGTGGGCATTGTGAAAAAGGATTCAGTTATTGACGGGAAAAATATCAAGGTCGGAGACATTCTTATTGGTTTACCATCTAGTGGAGTTCATTCAAATGGGTTTTCTCTTGTTAGAAGGTTTGTCTATTGTGAGAGAAATTATGTATTTAAGCCTTCAAAAATAATTTGATAATTTCATTTCCTTTTGACTTACATGCTTTTCTTTCCTTCCGTTGAATGATGATAATATGCTACCTGTGTAGGGTTCTGAAGCAAAGTGGTCTTTCTTTGAAAGACCAGCTTCCTGGTGAATCTATTACACTTGGTGAAGCTTTGATTGCCCCAACTGTTATATATGTTAAACAGGTTTCACCTTTGGTTTTCTTTTCTTCTACTTCTATTAATAAAATTTCAATTTTTAATATCGGGTATGCAGTAATGTGTTTCACGGATTTGGAAAATGCAGGTTCTTGATATTATTAGCAAAGGAGGGGTTAAAGGAATAGCCCACATTACAGGAGGTGGCTTCACTGACAATATCCCTCGAGTATTTCCTAAAGGCCTTGGAGCCCTTATTTACGAGGGCTCTTGGACAATTCCTCCTGTTTTTAAATGGATTCAAGAGGTGAGTATCTTTTGACACTTGCTTGAATGTTCTTCCCCTAATTACTTGCACATGAGATAGTTATCGCGTACACTTCTATTGCATGCCATATTGTTGAGAAATCAATTAACGTGCAATCCTTTTTTTTTCTTCCTGTTTTTGTTTCTTTCTTTGATGTTTGCGATATGGTCATTGAAATGTAGGCCGGAAGAATAGAAGATGCTGAGATGATGCGGACTTTCAATATGGGAGTCGGTATGGTCCTTGTAGTAAGTCCAGAAGCAGCTGATCGGATACTTATGGAAGTACAGAAGACAAGCATTGCATACCGGATTGGTGAGGTTGTAAAGGGTGACGGAGTAAGCTATAGCTGAAAGCTATGCAGGTGGTCATCGGAGGATAGACATGACGTGATGAGAGTTTTTTCTCCTACCTTCGATTAAGAGTTTGAAATTTAGGAGCCTCTCTTATCGATCGTGTTTATGGATCTCTCTGTTCGTCTAACAACCAATTCATAGACTCTTAAAGATGTGTTGTGTTATGTGTATTAGTGTGTCATTAGTTACATCTGTTAGCCATGAGGAGGATGTAGACAACTTCAACAGATTTTGAAATAGTCTTGCATGGAGTTTAGGAAATGATTTCCTTTATATTCCATTTTTATCAAAAGTGTCTTCTGATAAGTGCTTCTTACACCAACTCTATTCTATTTCTTTCCATTGCAGGACAGCCAAAATGGTTGAGATTATACCACGAATAAAAGTCATAGATATTTGTGTGATTATAAATTATTTGATTAAGGATAAAATTGACATTTAAAATGAAATACCCTTTAAGAAAAATATTGACATAAATTTAAAACTACTTTTCATTATTGTGCTCTTGATTAATTTCAAACTATTCTACGAAAAAATTTAAAGTAATTAATAAGAAAGTGTAAATATGAAAAATGTCCCAATAATTTTCTTGAAATTTGAAAAAAAATTCTTATGTTGAACTACTAACTCTTAATAATTAACTTAATATGGATTTGAGGGAACATAAATACAGAAATGTTTCATTCTTTTTAAGATTGATTAAAAAAGAAAATGAGTCGTATAAATGGGGTAGAGGAAATATATTGACCCTTTCTCGAGGTAATGATAAAGTCTGTACATTTTACTTTTATCCTCTCCAAACCCCACTTATTATATTTTACTTAATATGTTATTATCATTATTGGAGTATATCTTTGATTGAGGGCCTATCGAAAATAATTTTTCTTCGCACAAAAATAAATATAATGTCTATTTATATTTTTACCCTTCCCACTGGACACTTCTACCAACTGGCAAGTCACATCTAGTAAGATCTTCCAATGAGCTTTGTAAAAGGACCCACACACATACTCAAAAAATAAAAATGTTGTAAATTAAAGGGAAAAGGCATAATAAGTTGCCCTCTAAACTTGTACCCAAAAGTCACTTACACACTTTAACTAATGGTGCGACCTATTACACACCTTAAGTACGCAAAAGTGTATTTATTTACCCCTTTCGTCACCCAACCCAAGACATTATGCATAGAGTGAGAGCCACTCGCCTCCTAGTGAAGCCACGTAGTAAAAGATCCCAACTCGATTCATTTGACCCAAACCCGTTTCTTTTCACCCAAATCCATTTTATTTTACCCTAGTCCATTTATTTCACCCACCCGTTTCGTTTCTCTAAGAACACCAAAACCTAATCGAAAATTTCGTCTGTAAATCCTAATTTTAGCTAAAGATTTCTTCGATTCTGTAGTGTTTTTGAAGCATCCTTGTAGTTTTAATCATCTAATCAAGTTTTCACTGTCATATTTGAAGAACATTGGTGTATACAATCGAGGCGTTCATCGTTTGGTGGAAGCAAATCGGTGGTTACTAGGGTTTGGTGGGTACAATCGAGGCGTTCATCATTCATAGTGTGTTGTCGTCTCCATATCTGAAAGGTTAGTCAGACATCTCTAGGGTTACTTCATAGTTCATACTTTTTAGCTTAGGGTTATTTCGTCTTTAATTTTTTTTCAAGTTTACTGTATGTCGTCTTTCATTCACATGATTCCCCTTTGTTGTTGTATGAATTTTGTTGTTGTATGCGTTTTGTCGTTGTTGTTGAGGGTCAACTGTTAATATTATTTTCAGGTTAAAATTAAATGTCTTTTGAATTGATTACTTTTAGATTTTACCACGGTGGTGTTATGAAGATTGGAAAAAAGGGATACAAGGGGAAACCATATCATGGTGGAGGAGTTTATGAGTTTTTAGATGTTGATATAGATAGGTTGTCTTATTTTGAATTGAGGGATTGTCTGAAAGATCTGGGGTATGAACCTGGACAATGTGTGCTGTATGTGAAACTTTCTAGAAGTACTACTATGTTAGAAATTAAATCTGACTATGATATTACTTTAATTGCTGAGTGTTTGAGTCATGGAGATATTTTGGATTGTTTTGTGTGTCACTTTGTTGCTGATCCAGTTGTGGTCTCACCTTCATTGGAATATGGGGAAAGTGGAGTAGGTGAGGGAGCATCTCAAAACAGTGGGCCTAATGCATCTTTTGATGCTGAATTAGAACCAACACATGAGGCCCAAGAAAATGCCTCAAACCCTGCCTCTGCCCCTGCCCCTGCCCCTGCTAATTCAAATACATCTTCTCTTGTACACTCTTTCACTGTTCCAAATACTCCTCCTCCTACTCATCAAACTCCAACCCCTATCCATCCTTCTACTGATCCAACTCTTGACCCCGTCCATCCTTCTTCTGATCCAATTCCTGACCCTGTCCATCTTTCTAATGAACAAGATTCAGATAGAGAATCATTGAATGGGGGATTTAATGGGAGTGATGAGCTAAGAAGTTTTAGGGAGGAAAAGAGTAAAAGAAAGAGAAGGAAAAGGGGAGAAAGAGCTCCATTGCCTGATCATGTCAAGTTAGGAACATAAAAAAAGGGCTAGATGCTGGGTATGATGAATCTACAAGTGGTAATAGAAACAACTTAGAAGGAAAGCTAGCTGGTGATGAACCTTACTATCCCTCAGATGAAGCTGTCAGTTTTGAAACAAATCCAGATGCTTTCAGTGATGATGAATGAGAGGTTCAACAAAGAGAGAGAGAGAGAGAGTTAAACCAAGAAGGAGAAAGAAGGTGAATAGAGTTGTATTTGATGCATCTTCTCAGAAAATAGTGTGGGAATTGGGTCTTGTATTTGAAAGTGTTAATGAGTTTAGATCTGCTGTTGCCAAATATGCTGTTGCTGAACATATTGCAATTGAAATGTATATTAATGAACCAACAAGGGTAAGGGTTAGGTGTACAGTTGGTTGTCCTTAGGTTTTATTTGCTAGCTTTGATTCTAGGACAAATAATTTTGTTGTAAAGACATACAATTCATTTCACAAATGTGATCCTACTAATAGGAAAAAGCTTTGTAATAGCAAGTTCTTATCTAGTCACTACAGTGAAAGGATAAAGAAACAATATGACATTAGAATCTTTGAGTTTCAAGGGCTTATTAAAAAAGAATTGGATTTATATATTGGAAGAACTATGTGTAGGAGAGCAAGAAACAAAGTATTACAGGAGCTAATGGGTGACTATGTTCTTGAGTTTGGGAGGATTTTAGACTACAAAGATGAGTTGCTAAGAACTAATTCAGGTAGTACATGTGTAGTCAAGCTTCATGAGGAAATATTTGAAAATGGTAGAAAAATGTTTCAAGGCTTCTACATATGTTTTGATGCAATGAATAAGTCCTTCTTGGCTGGTTGTAGAAAGTGCATTGGTTTGGATGGTTGCTTTCTAAAGGGAGTATCTAAAGGTCAATTATTGATTGCTGTTTGTAAAGATGGGAACAATCAAATGCTGCCACTGGCTTGGTCAGTAGTTGAAGTTGAAAATAAGTTTACTTGGGCTTGGTTTGTCAATCTTCTAAAGGAAGATCTTCAGTTGGTAGATGGTACAGACCTCACAATCATATCAGATATGCAAAAGGTTAGAATACTTATTGGTATCAGATATGCAAAAGGTTAGAATACTTATTGGTTTTTTGATTTATTTCATGTCTTGAATTTATTTATGAATGTCTTAGTTTCTTTAATGTCTTAGTTTCTTAGTTTCATGTCTTGAATTTTCTTATAGGGTCTTGAAATTGCCATAACTGATCATTTGCCAAATGTTGAGCATAGAATGTGTGCTAGACACATCCTTGCTAACTGGTCAAAGAGATGGAGAGGTATTGAGAGAAAGAAATATTTCTGGAGGTGTGCAAGGTCAACTTTTGAGGCTGAGTTAAAGGATAACATTAGTTATATGAAAAAGTTGGGCCATAAGATAGTTGATCACTTGTTGTTTAATAATCCTGAAAGATGGAGCAAGCTTTATTTCAATTTTACCTCAAAATGTGATGTTGTAAACAATAACATGGCTGAATGTTTCAATTCATTGATATTAGCAGCAAGGCATAAGACTATAATTACAATGCTTGAAGAAATTAGGGTGAAAATGATGAAAAGAATAGGGCAGATGAGAAAGTTTTGCAATACTTGGATCTGTGACATTTCTCCAAATGGCAATGAAAGTTCTACAAGATAACACAGCTAAGTATATGAAATGCAGCATTGAATGAAATTCAGATACAAGGTATAAGGTACTTCTGGACCATACAGACATGTTGTAGATATTCAAAGGCAAACATGTAGTTGTAGAGCATGGATGTTGAAAGGCATACCATGTCCTCATGCAATAGCTGCTCTTCACCATAGAAAATTGGACCCAATCAACTACATTTCTCATTGGTATAACAGAGAAACAAACATGAAGACATACAACTACTTCATTCAGCTAGTTATGAATCTGAAAATGTGGCCAGAATCACAAAACATCTCTGTGATACCACCTCATGTTAGGAAGATGCCGGGAAGGCCTGGCAAGAAAAGGAAAAAAGAGCAAGGTGAAACCAGTAAAACTGAAAAATTATTCAAAAGAGGGATTGAGATGTCATGCAACACTTGTCATCACAAGGGTCACAATAAAAGAAAGTGTCCTCTTGGTGCACTTGTTTCTAGCACAAGCTTTACTGCTGGACCAAGTTCAAGACATGCTGCTAGACCAAGTTCAAGACCTCCTTCTGGACCAAGTTCTAGCCCAAGAGCAACACCTGCTGCTACACCAACATCAACACAAACTGCTGGCCTTGCTGGCCCAAGAGCAACACTTGTTGTTGCACCAACATCAACACAAACTGCTGGCCCAAGAGCAACACCTAATGCTCCAACTGGAAGAGGAAGGGGTAGACCAAATGGTTCAACAGAAAAGGTGATATAGTTTCCTTTACTTACTTCATGTATACGTTTTAAATAAGTTGCTTTACTGAATATTTTGTTGTTGTTTTTAGGATAGTGTTGCTAGCAGAACAAGAATGGTTGGAATGGGTGTACTACACACACAAAGTGGTGCTACTATTATTAATGTAAGTTCTCTATTTCTATACTTAAATATCATTTATTTTTTTTTTTTAATCACAAATTAAGATTATTTATATGTGAAAATTTTATAATTGACATCTATAGGACTAATAATTATAAGTTATAACATTATTCTTTAACTTTCAAGTTATAACAATAAATAATTACAGGTTATAACATTTTCATTTATTTAAAAAAGAATTAAAAAAGGCAATAAAAATCAATTAGTTTGAAAAAAAATTAAAAACGGAACTTTGAGTAACAAACAATTTGAAAAAGTTAATGATAATTAAAGGAGGCATAAAAATTGGAGAGTCATAACAAAATAGAATATTTGTTTCCCTTTTTTATCTCAAAATATTTATTTCAAACACATTTATTTTCAAAATAATTTCAACAGTTTCTCTCTCTTCTCAATATTTTCTCTCATCTAATTCGTTCAAACAGTATTCTTAGTCGTCCCTCTCGTCTACTTCGAATTTGTTTTTGTTCAATAATCGTCATTTTCTTGTAATGAGCGGCTTCTTATCAGTATTAATAAAACATGATGGTAGATGGGATCCTTCAGGTTAGTGTTTTTTTCAATTTTTTGTGTGTAATTGATTGCAAAAAACTGAGTTTTTTTAAATGTATATTGGTGATAGTTTTTGTTATAAAACATTTTTTATTTTTTGGTATGTTTTTGATTTAAAAAGTTACATAAAATTTGATTGAAATTGGTATACTAGATATGTTAGACATGTATGAAATTTGATATTGTTTTTGGTACGATTTGTGGTTTGAATACTATTTATTATAATAAATGACAATTACTAGTTAGAAATGATATAATTATTGTATTCTTTTGGTATGAATCAGTGATGAAATATATATAGAAAGTGTGCAAAAAATTGTTATGAAATTTGTGAATCTGGTATGATTGAGCTTTTTTTTGACATTATATTTGTATGGATTTGGGCGTAATAATGAAATAAATTCGGTATAATAATTATTTAATAAATGACAATTATTAGTTGGAAATTGTATAATTTTGGTATTCTTTTGTTATGAATGTTGTATGAATCAGTGATGACTTTTTACTTGAAATAAGTATATAAAATGTGGATATACCAAGTTATGTGTTGGAGCATAAAATGTTGCCATCTGGTTCAAAAAGAACTATAGGGAGACCACACCTTGAACGCTGGAAGGGGTTTGCTGATCTAAAGTTGTGTGCAGTATATGTCGTCGGGAGGGACACAACAGGAAGACATGTCCAAATTACCCTGCTGCAAAAAAGTCATAATTTATTTTGATTTTGATTTGGTTGTTTAATTGTGACAAACTCATGTTTTTTGATTTATTTTGTCTTTTAAGCTAATGAATTATAATTTAAGAACATTTATTATGTGTACTACTTAATCATTTTTGTGTATTCATTTTTTTTCAAATATAAAGTGAAAAACTGATTAATTCATGCTGGTATGCAATTGGTAACGATCAAAATAATCAAGACAAATTTAAATATGAAAATAGTATCCATTTGGTATGCGACTGAAGTCCCACTGATTTTAAAAGCATGTAATTAATATTTGAATTAATGTAATTTCCAATTGGTGTGCATTTGGTGTACAAGTGGTATGCCAGTGGAAAAAATGAAAAAATTGTTGTATATTATGTGTATGAGGTAATTTACATTGTCAGATGTATTCTTCCTATATGGATACCAAGTCTATACAAATTGGATACCAATTGGATACCAATTTGGTGTCATTCTTAATTTTCAATTTGGAGATCAATTGGATACAAAGTAAGCCACCCAAAAATTATTTAATGTAATTTCCACCTGATGTCCCATTGAAAAAATAGAAGCATCAAGATGAAATTGATTTTCAACCAAATTCGTCAACCTAAAACTAATTATTATTGTATCCAATTGATATGCATTTGGCATCAAACTGGTATCCCACTTGAAAAATAGAAAAAACAAGTTATTATATTGTTGTCAAAAAATCATAGAAAAAAGATGTAATTGAGATTTCAACAAAATTAGTCAATTTAAAACTAGTTAATGTTGTATCAAATTGATATTGATTTGGAAAACTTAAGTGTAACATTGTATAGAATTGTAGTATACTATGTTTATGAGTTGTTTTCAAAACTAAAAATTTAAATATAACTCTGATTAATGATGATATCCAATTTGTATACACTTGGTATCAAACTCGAAAATTTAAGCTAAATACTAACATAAATGTATGAAGTTGGTATTCAACTGATATGAAACTGGGAAGAATAAATCTAACAATGAAAAATAGGACAAATTATATTGTTGTCAAAAACTGTAGCAAAAAGAAATATACATCATCCAAAAATTAAACCACATGTAATGATTAAGAGTCTAAGTTGCAATCAACTATTTCAAATTTTATTTCCGTGGTCTTAGTGTAGGATAATTGGTAGTATCTGGA
Organism: Solanum etuberosum; assembly: GCA_029582245.1. Lineage (NCBI taxonomy): Eukaryota > Viridiplantae > Streptophyta > Magnoliopsida > Solanales > Solanaceae > Solanum > Solanum etuberosum. The sequence continues at coordinate 25,999 of JAJONR010003090.1, read as the reverse complement.
TATGCGGGGTCCGCCAAATTTGCTAGCAATAGTTCCAGTTACTTCACTCTCACTAATTACACCATCATCGTTCTTGCTTCTTTCATAATATCACAGTATTATATCAATTTGATGACAAGGCATATACATATAGATGCATAAATCATAGCAATTTCATGCCAAAAATAAACAAACTTCATGCCAAAATAATATGCATAACAGTTTGAAAAAAATAATTCCTACTAACCAGTGTTAGTGTAGCATTTCATCAACTTCATCAAGACTCCAAAAATTATACAAATGTTAGAAAAGACACACCAAATTTATATCAACTTTATGCCAATGCATATCGATATTGATGCAAGAAATCATATCAATTTCATGCCAAATATATACTCATTCAGATGATTGGATACAAATTTAAAGCATAAGATGAACTATATAATACAAATTTCATATAAATTTTATACACATTGTTGTACTTCGTTCGGGAAACAATTTAAAATAATGAATGAAAGAAAAATAGAATAATTAAGAAAATAATTCAAATAAAATTTTTACCCTCACAACTTTTTTGCCCTTTTTTGACTTTGGAATTTTCGAATCATTGTCCATTGTTGCTCTTCTTTTGGAGGGTTTTGATGACTGGCCCATATCCACATTTGTTGATTTTTTTATTTTTTTCTCGCTTACAAAATCTGAGTCAGAATCCGAAGGAGTTTCCACGATTTTTCCTTTTCTCTTTTGTCCCTTTCGATTTGGAGGAGGAGTTGCTATGTTCTTTGCTTCTCTTTTCTTCTCCTTTTCTGGGCTTTGTTTCTTCTTTTGAGGGGTAACACGCCTGTTCGCCGGATTTGCATTCTTGTTGGTCGGTGGCGGAGTTTGAGACAATATGTTAAAAGTTGGAGCCTCAAAATCAACATTAGAACTCGTGTCTACTAATCTAGGGCTCTTTCTAGGAGTGTTTTTCGACATGTTTATCTAGTTTCTTAGTACTTTGATGAAGATTTGATTCTCTTTTGAGTGAACAGAGAAGAATATGGTGAGAGATGAATTCTTACGGTTAAAACATGGAGGTGGGGGTGATAGCGTGAGAATTAGACAGAAACGTGGTGGGGTGGATAGTTGACGTGTGACAGTGAAAAAGGTGTATTTGAAAAGTAGAAAATCCCTAAAATTGTGTATTAGATAATTATGATCGATTCTCTATTTTAATTTTATTTATATAACCTATTAATTAAATTATAAAATATTATTATAAAAAAATTAATTATTTAATAAAATTGAATTAATTATTTTTTAATAAAAAATGATATGTTATAACTCGCAATTAAAATGTTGTAAGTAGTAATATTTAAAAAGTAGATTTAAAACCCGTAATATTGTCTCTTAAATATATATGTGGGGTGATTTTTCCTATTTATATTCATTTGAACAGCCTGGATTGCCTAGTGAAAGATTTAGAAATGTGAAGTCTTCAGCAGTTGTCACTAGAGATCTTGGGCATAGACCAATATATGGTGTGAAATGGAAGGGAAAATAAGCTATGACCTCAAGCCAACTTGAAGAGATGAGGGGAAGAAAATAAATGGAGACTAGGTCTAAGGCTGCACATTTGAGCCAAGAGAGCTCTAATGCAATCTAACTTGTTTTGGTAGATTTTTGTTGGTAATGCAATGTAGACATTATGTTTTGTTGGTTGATAGACAATGCAATGCACTTTATCCCTATTTAGTTCCCTTATATTTAAGACAATGAATTGACAACTGTGACTGCATTTTAATTTGTGGTGTTTGATTATGTAACTGATGTGACAGCAATTAACTTCTATTTTGATTAATGATTATGTAGTTATGGATGTCTGTTTATGTAACAATATTGCTTCTCTTTTAGTTGATGGTTAATGATTCTGTGTTTATGGAGGGCAATTAGTGACTACTTTAGCAGTGGCTACACAAACGTATAGTTTAGACAGTTGAGCAGATAGTTGTAGACACTAAATGTATAGTTTATGCCCAAATACAAAACCAAATACTCGCCAACATAAATGAGACAAATTAAGATAAGGGAAGCCTTGTAAATTCTTCATTACACAAATGCAACTTTATTACACAAACAAATTCAACCAACATCTTTTCATTACACAAAAGCCTTACAAGCTCAACACAATATTGCAAATTTTTGGTACAAAAAGAGATCATGGCAATTTCCTTGAATCTCCTTCTCCTTTCAGAAACAATACTCTTTGAAATACTAAACTTACACCTAAAATACAAACACACAATAGAGCAATCCAAAGTTGTTTCTCCCTTTTCTTGGACTTGGCCAATTTATTTTTTCCATTTCTTTTCAACTGCTTTCATCTTCTTCAAATCATCATCAAAATTGTCCATTTTTGACTCTATCTTGTTCATATCTATTTTTCTTTCCATAGATTTGGTCGACTTAGTAGGCTTGTTGATTTCCTTATCTGAAGTTTCAACTTTTCGAGAAGATTTAACACTATATTCAAGCTCAACAATTCTTCCCAACAACTCGGAAATCACAAATTTGAATCTTGGATCAATATAATCATCCTTCCAAAGCCAAAAATTGAGCATTCTTAAAAAAAAAAAAACAAATCATTCTATGGCTCTTGAAACAACAAAACGAATCATTGAACTCTTAAAAAAGATTAACTTACCCCATAGTAAGGACAACCTCAATATCTTCTACCAGAATTTCTTGGGGGTCCAAGAGGTCAGCAATGGCAAAACAAATCCATGTTTGCATTGCACCTCTTCCATTCATGATCTTCCTCTTGCAAACAGAGCCTAGTCAAGCTTATTCGAGCCATTGTAGCACCTTAATAAGAATTACAACGAATCAAACAACTAAAGATTCAAAAAAATTACGAAATAGATAGAAACAAATCAAAATGAAAAAGAGAGGAATGAATCAAAATGAAAAAGAGATGAATGAATAATAGTGAAAAAGAGTTACCTTTGATTCAAAAGAAGGAATTTTGAACTATGTTTGAATTCAATTTGGGCTTCAGATTTTTGGGTGAAAATTTAGGGTTCTTCTTCATTAGGGTCGGGTGGGTTATAAGAAGAGAATGAGAATATAACCGTTGGGTTGGGCTTTTTTTATTAAAAAATAAAATAAAAATGACTTTATTAGCGTGTTGACACGCTCATTTATGTGGAGCGAAACGCGCCCTGGGTTGGGTGACGGAAAGGGTAAATAATTACACTTTTATGTATTTAACACGCTCATTTATGTGGAGCGAAACGCGCCCTGGGTTGGGTGACGGAAAGGGTAAATAATTACACTTTTATGTATTTAAGATGTGTAATTAGTCACACCATTAATTAAAGTGTGTAAGTAATTTTTGGGTACAAATTTAGGGGCAATTTATGCCTTTTCCCTAAATTAAATATGAAGTTCACCAAGAGGCTTAAGCTTAAAGTAGCTCTTGTCAGCACAAGTACTTAGCTTCCTCAGTGTTCATTACTCACATCAAAAGAGGAAAAAAAGAAAAAGAAAATTTCTCTTCAAGAAATACTTTGATTCCTCTTCTACTCTGCATTTAAAAGTGGACATTACAACACTTACCTTTCTTTCATAAGTAAACACGAAGACACAAGAAGCTAGTTAGTTGTGCCATTTTATTTTTTATTTTTCAACACCATGGCACTTAAAGATTGGATCTTTTTGAGCTTCTTGGTCATGAATTGTTTTGTTGGTAATGTTTCTTCTTTCCTTCAACCCTTACTATCTTTCATGTTCTAGTTTCTAAGAGACTAAGACTACTACTTTCTTGGTTTTTGTGTTATTTATGATGTTTTCTACTTAGTTTTTTAGTAATGAAATGTCTAGTTTAATTTCATCTCATAAACTCGTTTTCTTCTATTCCATTGTTATGTCTAGAAGAAAGTTTAACTTTTAAGCTTTTTGTTTGTTTGTTTGTGAAGTGCATACTCATTGGTATGGGGATTTCTTGCGGGGTCTATCGAAAACAGTGTCTCAAAGTTAGGGTTATGTGTGGTATATCTTACCCTTTTCCGACCCCACACGTGGGATTACACAGGATGCAACAACATAATATCTAGTGTAATCCTACAAAGTGGGGTCTAGGGAGGCTAGGTGTACGTAGACCTTACTCCTATCTAGAGATGTTGTTTCCAATAGACCCTCTGTTCCACGAAAAAACAAATCAAAGTAGTTTGAAAAAGGAAATAACATAAATGATTGTTGTTTAGTGAACATTGTTAATGATCTTGCAATAGAACTATTAAGAGTGGAGGTAAATGTACAGTTGAATGGAATAGTTTTGTATCAATGCTTAGCTCTACAAGGGAAGAAAGGAATAATGGTAAAGGTAAAAAAAAAAGCAAGATTTGTTTATTGATACAATAAAATAGCCTCTTTCTTTCTGGCTTGAGATTCAATTGCTAAATTTTCCCAAATAGTAGGTAAATGAGATAAAGAGAAGACAATTAGTTTAACAAAAAGTTAATTCTAATCTGAAAAAGAGCTATTTTGATGGTTAAGTATATGAGATAAAGATTTAGTTTACTATTAATTATTACTACCCAAACAGAGTCCTCTGTCATTGCTCTCTAAGCAAAAGATGAATTCCTTTTACTGAACTAAAGATAACATTCATTTTTGTTTTGCTGTCTGAAGTAGTTCTTTATGCTTTAGCTCAAACGATAGTTGTCGTTAGGTTGATAATCTAGTTACACCAAGAGAGTGGGGTTGCTAGGAGCTATGTTGCTCGGACTATTCAAAAATATTGTCAGGGTTTGTGTCATGTCCTCTAAAAGTAGTACATTTAATAGAGGATCCGACAATAATTTTGGAGAGTCCGGCAGCATAGGTTAGGTGTCCTAAAATGTAGAAAATGTGTAGAGAAGGTTTTTTTTTTTTTTTATTTCTAAGTGATCCAAGAGTTCCATTGATAGTGTGTACAATATTTTACCCGCTCTGATTAAATTGTCCTACAATAGAAGGAAACTCTTTATAGCAAGACTGATATGGTAACTTTAATAATAAAGTATTAACATGTGATACTGTCAAGACTGTCAGTGTATATAACTTAAATCTTTGATCTCATCGTTTAGATTAGTTTTTTGCAGAATATTGCGTTTGTACACAACAATTTTCTGTACCTTGGAATTGGCATAAGTTGTGTTTCTTATTCATTAAAGTTGTTCTATGTTCTTACATTGCTACTATAAAACATATAGTGCTAAAAGTAGAGGGCATGGTTCAAGAGAAGGAGGATGCAACTATTCCAATTACAATGCTGTCACCTCCTGAAGGCAACACAACATTCCTTGGTGGCACAACATGGTGTGTGGCACGGGCCGGGGCTCGACAGTTTGATTTGCAGAATGCATTGGACTGGGCTTGTGGATTGGGGATGGCGGATTGCAGGCCCATCCAAGCCGGTGGCCCGTGTTTTGAGCCCAACACACTTTTATCCCATGCTTCATTTGCTTTCAATACCTACTATCAACAAAATGGAAATTCAGATATTGCTTGCAATTTTGGAGGAACTGCTATGTTGACTAAAATCAATCCAAGTAAACATCTGTTTGGCCTTTCCTTCTTTTGGCATGACTTCAGTTTCTAAAGAACTTACGCCCCACTAGGCATAAGTTCGATGGCTAAAAGACAAAAAATCATTTGAAGGACAAAACGTGCAATTTTATGAAAAAGAAACATAATGCCTTAACATTTCCATTGTTTTATGTTTTAGGTCATGAAAAATGTATTTATGTTACATCCAGTCCCAGGTAACGTCGATATTATTCGTAACTTCTCTCTAAATATTACATTGCTCGAATCCTTCAAAAATATCGCCAGACATGTCATATCTTTCAAAATCATTTCATTTTTTGAGGATCCGACATAGTTATAACAATATTTTTGAAGAATCTAAGCAACGTAACATACATATGAAAATACCTAATCATCCCTATTAACTTGTGTCCTCTTTCTTTGTTTTGATCCTAAGGATTGAGAACATGAAGTCTGAAGCACCTCCATCTCCCAAAGAAAGGTTAAGCATTATGTGGTGGAAAATAGCTATGATTCTTCTTCTCTTGTACATAGGAAGTTGAGATGTAAAATTAAAAAAAGACCAACTTTTTGTCTAGGAGAAAGTAGAGGGGGGCATAATCAAGAAGAGATACTATGATTAATTAATTAATTAAGATATGTATAGCTCTTTGGGACATTCTTAGAGTGGTTTAATTTCTTAAGTATATTACTTACTCTCTTGTTGTATTAAGCATCTCAACCATTGAGAAGAAATCTTTGTCTTCTTTTTGTTATAAAGAAAATTCAATGCTGATTAGTTTATACAACTGTTGATTACTTTAGTGATTAGTAAGAATTTTGAGTGATTTTTTTGGTCTAGTCAACGTCTAGGTGTGTTTCGCTAATTGTTGAGTGATAGTTTAGGTGGAAAACTCACGCTCGCAATAGTTCATGTATGAAATTCAATAAAGTGGGATAGTCTAAATGTGTTTTTGACTGTTAACCCAATTTTAAACTTCTATTTTATATTTTGATTGTGTTTGGTACGAAGGAACAGAAGATAATTAATCTCCATAGAAAATTGGATGAAAATATTGAAAGCTCAAGAATCCAATTTTTTGGTTTTGGGGTCCAATTCATAATCTGGTTTTATTCCTTTCTTTCATATCTCATATGGAAAGCTTTCTTGTTGATATTTATTTATTAAGTATAATATGGAAATATTATGAGAGGTGAGAGAGGATAGTGTGGATGGGAGCTGGGGTTGTTCAAAATCGAACTGAAAAAAATTATTAGTTTATCATGAATAAGTTGTTAGTTAGTGATTTCGATAACAGTTTTGAGTTATTTTTATAACGAGTTATCAATTTATAACGGTTTGAAGTTTTTCTTAACTAACACTTACCACTAATTGGTATAAGAAAATCCTTGACTTAGTATTTAGTTTCATATTTTTATTTTCCACCGTCTCAAACTTTAGTTTATTTTACGAGGCGTTAGTGATTGCTTTTGAGCAAGATGAAATCTATCAATTCAAGTGCGCGATTCACTTAGTTTGTTATTTTGTTTCTAAGTGATTTTTAATGATTTTTTAAATATAAAATCTTAACAATTAAATCAATAACTGAATCATAACGATTAATAATCGATATTTTAGTGATTCTATAACGATTTAGTATTCCACAAATTCATAACTAGTAAGTCAAATCGAACCGAAGGAACGAATATACAACCCTAACAAAAGCTACTAAGGTGGAAATGGCCATTAATGTGAAATATCATTTGTTACTCTTATTCTCCCTAATTTTTACATGAAAAGTTATTTTTGTTATTCATAAGATTTTTTTATATTTTTTTTTCTTCAGATCAATTAAACATCATGAAAAAATTAAAAAATATATCTTGGAATACACCTTTTGTCTTAACATTTTTGTCTTAACATTTTTTTTTAATACACCTCTTTTTGTACAAAAGATTCTTTTTATCATACATAATTTGTTACTTTGACAATAGATTTTTGATAAATTATTTTTAGGTGAAGTGTTAGATGAAGTTTTATCCTGTATTTAATTATAATTTTTGGGTAAAATATTTAATTTAAAAAAAAAAGAAATATGATTTATTTTCATAAGTACTATAAACTATTAAAAATATTTATAAATTTATATTATTATTATTTATAATGAACATGTTTTGTGAAAAATTATGATAGTGAATACAACTGATATGAATATGAAAAAAAAGGAAGAAAATAAAAAGAAAATACTATTAATTTGTATAGTATAATAGTATTTTTATGAAAACTGATGATGATGCTATAAATGATGAGTGTTTTTATGAAATATAAAAATTTGAGATAGTTTTTAACTTTTTAAAAATTCCAAAATAATAGAATTTGTTCCAAATACTAATTTTTTTTTAATATTTGGAAATTTAATTTTTTGTCAAAATTATTTATTAAATAATGACAAGTTATAAAACCAAATAATATTTGCCAAGTTTTTAGTTTCAAATATTTCTAGCTATTTGATTATTATCAAATATTAGTTCTGATAGTCAATAATCTGATATAACCAAATAGTATGTGCCTAAGTTTTTTTTTTTTTCAAATATGCCGAAAAAAACTTTAAACCTTTAAGAACTAATAATAAAGAAAATCAAAATCATTATGAAAACTGCCAAATCAATAACCTATTATTGATAAACCAAGAATTAATTAGTCAAGTAGAAAAGTGTTTTTAATGTTGTCAATAATTCGAAAATAAAACTAATAATTTACGTCAAATTTAGAGGTGTTTTCAACACTTCTCTCTGACTTAAATAAATGGCCTCCCTACTGGCCAGCTAGTTACTGCAGCTAAAATATCAACAATTAAACACTACTACATGCAGGAAAAATGCTGTCATTGCAAATGCAAAGAGTAAACAATGAATTCTTCATTGAACCTATACCAAGACAAGAGGAAGCATAAATATACTAGGCATAGAGTGACATTTACTGAAGAGTACTTGTAATAAGAGTCTGCTAAATCTTTTATGCAAAAGAAAACTTCTCATAAGCCAATCGCCACGATTTTGAAAAGGACTTATTACTAAATAAATACCAACCAATGACCTTAATTCTGTTTCTAAACGTTTCAACCATTAACTAAGTTACAAATGATTGGAGGGGAAAGAACAGACATCACCTATGTCACAATGTTACAAGAAGACTCTGAAACATAAACTAAGCAACAAAATCTGCTATAAATATCAACACTTTAGCCAAGCTTTCAGAGCTTGAGCTCAAAATCTTCCAACTGAGTATGGAATGTGTCAACCTTATGGCTTCAAAGAATATTTACCGGGCTCGGTATATGTTTTCTCCAACTGCTCAACCTTGTTGAATCTGAAACCTCTGATTCTTATTTCTTCTGGTATTGAAGTATCCTTATAGTCGACATTTTCAATTGTCCAACCCTTGTTCTGCACGGGACCTCCCACTTTGACCTGTTAAAACACAAATAATTATCAGCAAGTGTATCAAATATCAACCTAATATTTTCATCAGAAAATTTGAGTTCAGGGGTGGACCAATTACAATCATATAGGCATGATGTATCAATTAAGAGACATCATTGGAGTTGATACACCCCTATATTGTCATCTGGATAATAAATTGATCAAGGACTTGAGATATACCTCGGCACCATCAACAGCCCCTACAATGAGAGCTCCATCCAGGGAAAGATCCTCAAGGGCAATATTACTCCCCTTGATCGCCATTGTAGACCTTTGTGAAATGGCGCAGTTTCCACTCACTTTACATTTTACTTCTGAGAAAGTAAGCGCCCATTTCGGCTTCCATACAACTCGAGACCATACCTCTACCTCCTGCCCGTTAAATACTTGGATAACCGGATCATCTACCTTAACACCAGCCTGTAATAGAAAGAGATGGTTTGTAATTGATGCACACATTAGATTGATGCACACATTAGATAGACACAGGTTTGCCAACTGAACTCATATGAAACTGACACAGTGACATCTATGAAGGGAAAAGTTGGTAAAGTGTTTCAAGAGTTGATGGTTATCTTTCATACTATCACAATAGAAGTTACAGTATCAAAACTCTTCCCATCTTTTTTGCCAAGCCCAAAGGTGGTCTGGAAGCAATAGATTGTAGGACAAAAACTTGCTTTATCATGGGGCAAAACAAAATGATCTTATGGACCTTGTGTTTGGGTTTGCTCACCACTCATTCACAAATGTGACTAAATATTCTGATTTACTTTTCTCTAATCAGTGATGACCAGCAACTCTTCTTGTAGTTTCTGCTGTCTTTTTTTCTCTATTGTCTTTTCTGTTGGTTTACGTGTTACTTAAAAGGTACAAGGACATAGTAAAAGCCAAAAAGGCTTCTTTCAGATTCCAGCAATCTTTTCCTTATACTGCCTCCTATAGAGGTTTGCACTACAATTGGTGCATAAAGTATCAATACCCATAGTCAAGAAAGAAATACTCCAAAGAAGTTCAATTTTCCACTTGAAATCCCAGAAGGAAAGAAATACCTTTCTTAGAATGAGGCTGTGAGAGCGATATATGGCCATTTCTCCCGAAGTGGCACTGTGGTAGGGATTTCCTTTTGGCACCTTTCGTTGTAAGGGAGACAATTGAAAAACAGTTAGAAGTCGAACCACAAGAAATCACATCAATAGCAATAACAACCTACAGTTGTTTTTAGTAACAACTGTCCAGAAAGACTTTAAAAAATGTCAAGCCCATGAAATACAAGTCAAAAAATAGAGCTAAGAATGTCAGTAAGCAGTTTCAACTTTCTTAGTTGGTGAAAGAGGGTTAGGACAGTGGCTATAAACAAAGGAGGAAAAAGTAAAGTGGAAGAAATATGCCACTGCATTTTTCACTTCTAGCGTAAGTTTTAGCGAAGGTTGCCCACTAATTATAAGCTTATGATTGCATATGCAAGAAGAAAATTCCACAATGTTATCTCAAAGACCAAAGAGAAATGTTGCCTCCACAAACATACTTCGGTTGTGATCCTAATACCTACACAACTAAATTACAGTATCTGACAAGTATGCACAAGATCTAAACTCAGCAGAAGAGCTTGAAGCCGAAATCATTCGAGAAAACACATAATAACAACCTAAATTGGAATTTTTTTGCTAACTACTTGATATAAAATTAACCGTCGAGTTCTAAGAAAGAAAAAGCCAGAAGCAACAATTCTTCATTGCAATGGCCTGTGTGGTGAAAATTTTCAGAATGGAGCCAAGTAAGGGTCCACATCAACCACTAGGGACAAATATATTTGTTATATATAGTCAGCACTAAATCATCAGATCTTTCAGTGAGAAGCAAGAACTAGAAGTAGAGGATGATGGATTTTGTCAGGACAATCAAAATGTTATGCCAGCCCCAATTTAAAGGCATCTGCTATTTACTGTAACTATTTTACTTACATATGATAGCAGAATTATTTCAATGCAGAAAACAGCTGATCATACCTTGGCAGCATCTTCTGGGTTATTTTTCACGGGTGCATAAGCAAGCCATGCATCCATCACCTGAGTCATTGTAAAAAGCATTGTGATCGCCCCACTTGGATAACTTGACAGTAGATGACTCACAGCATATGTAACATAATCAAAAGACAAAAGCAGTATTGATATCTTCTACTTACAGTGAATCCAACTCTAGCTGTAGGAGGTAGCGTTTTAGGATAATCTTGCATCATGCATTCAAGACGAGTTGAGGACTTAAAAGCAGTTTTGGTAGCATCTTTGTACCTACAAGTAGATGCAAAAATCTGTCAGAAAGAGGTTAAGCAGATTCTGAAATCACAAAGATAGTATTTTAACAACACATATGCCCTGAATTGTTGAGCTTACAAGAAACATGTACAAAATGACATCAGATTAACAAATAAATTATGATATTGGAGATTCTAATCAATCACTTTAATCGCAATCTGAACAGCTTCACCTCCCCCTTTTATATTTCTTTGTTGACAGTAGTGTCCAACCAATATGTGGGTACCTAGACTGTTTCACCAGGTACCTGCTACTTCCCACCATCCCACCAACACAAGTATCAGGTAACTCTACCACTAAGGCTTAAGAAAAAAGGAAGATTTCACCTAGTTTTTAGTATGGCTTTTGCATCTGATTTGGATGCCCAATCAATCCTCTAAGCGCAGGCTTTTCAAGAGGATCATCCACCAGCTTGTTGTCCAAAAAAACAAACAAAGAATGGCAATATGCAAGAATTTCCAGAATACGAGTTGGAACCATTTCTCTTTCTAAATCCTCACTGTCAAGTCAACCCACCAACCCTTGAGAACTAGCGATGTTATGTTCCAGTCTTATCAAAATGAAAAATATCAACCTTCCCAGAGAATGGGATCCAGAAAAGTGCTGTGCAGAATATCCCTGTGAACAAACTGCAATACCAGTGTTCATCTAAGCAACATAAACCCACACGTAAGGCCTGAAATACAAAGAAAGTTTCCACATGCTGCTCCTTCATTAGCTTATGAAATGCTAGCTGAGGTTATTCAACACGTTCTAGTCCCACTTCTCAGTTGCAGGCTTGCAGCAATTGTTTTAGCTTCAGTATCATGGCCAGTATTCATGATTTAGTACAATGTCTCCTCTTAAGGATAAGGAGGCTTGCTGGAAGTTCCTTCCTTCTTAGAACAGATGTACTTGTTGCTTGCTGAAATCAATAAATCTCCTCCAGATCTTCAGAGGACAAACAACCAGCCGGCTTCTGAAAGTGAAGAATCATAACCTCTTCCAGAGAGCTTAGCTGGATTGACTTTACAAGAATCTGTTTGCTGTATGACATCCACCTTGGTACCCTCGAACAACACACTGGAAGTCAACAGACCAAACAGTGAATAGGAAGACGAGAGCTGACTGGGAAACATCAAGGCATCGCGATGTTTAAGCTAGGTACTACAGCTAGAAGCCAAAGATCGATAATTAAAAAGGTGCAAATGCCATGACCAGTGTCTCTTCTTTCAGCAAATTCAGTCTCCGCCACCTCCCCTCACACTAGGAATTGTAACATCACAACACTCTAATTCTACTCTCTTAGACTTCGCCATTGGTGTCTTCTCTTTCATATGATCTTAACAAACCCTTAAAATATTCGTTCTCAAAATAGAGGTATAAATCACACTGGGAACGCCATGAATGATATAATTCCTAGGTGATTATCAGAATAAACTCCAATTTTCTATATATTGTAATGTCTTACAAGTGACAGAACATATTGGATATAAAGCATCTGAAGTGGATCAGTATTTCTATTTATGACAATGAAGTTCAGCTCATTTGCAGTTGTTTTTTCATTCCTACCATCATATCAAATTCAGTGGTTTATTTCTCTACATATTTATATCGTGGAAAAATTTCCTGGAGTTACAGCAAAGAGTCAATGCTCTATAAGAAGAAAACTGCACATGTTTTTAAAGGAACAGAAAGCGACATGACACCACAACTTTGAACATATCTTAAATGTAGAGACATAAGAGTAGGTGTTTACTTAGGGTTAACAAACTCCGAGATCGCACCTCCTGTTTTTGTGAGCTCTTCTAGGTATGGGCCAATTTCAAAGATCAACTGCATTGCAAAGTAGATAGCAATAGATAAGCAATACATTACTTTTCTACTGAAAGTAACAAAAATAGGAAAATTATCCAAAATAGGAACTTGGCTGCTACAACATAATTTGCATGACACATCCTCCAAAGTAAATAGTAGATACATGCTCAAAAATTTATACCACTGTCACAAAGAAGGAGCACTTCACCTCTCTGTTATGAGATTCTCTGCCCAAATAACTATTTATAAAAGATTTTTCTAATTAACTAGTCCTCTTTTTTTTTTTTTTTTTTTGATGACAAGGGAAACCCGCAGCCGCTACCCTTTGGGTGCGCACAGGGTAAAACCCCTGCTCCTATGCAATAGCTCGCAAACCACATAGGAGAGGTAACCCGCACTAGGCAAGCCCGATGCGACGAGCTCGACCCAGAAGGCAAACCCCTTGCTTTCGCTGGCAAGGGGTTTCGAACTTGAGACCTCCAACATGGAAGTCCCAAGCCCAAACCACTGGGCCACCCCGAAGGGTTTAACTAGTCCTCTTTCTTATTGCATTGCCATCTACAATTTTTCATGCGTTCCCTTGCATATCATTCTAGTCTGGGAATAAAATGCACTTTCTTATTAAAATTTACATTCATAATATAATCTAGTAACATATTGGAATGTTGTCCTTGGTTCTTTAACTGAAATCAGTCTGCATGTTAAAATCAAGTCTGCTAACGTTGCAAAGCAATAATAGACACATTAAGCTACTAGAAGGCAGAAGCTCGGTGTAGGTCAGAAAAGAGACTTTACCATCTTCTAGTATTAAAAAGTGTTTGTTAGAAATCTAAAAACCAACATCATTGATTCTGGTGAATTTATATTTTGAACTAGAATGTAGAATAGTCTCATCATCAAACATTGTTTGGAAGATTAATGACACAATCTCACATTGACGAATCAAGCCACTGCCTAAGATCACAGTGAGATTTCAAACCAAGTATGGAGCTGATCTAAAAACAATATTTTATTTCTTTTTCCTAGAAGAAGTCTGCCTACTTATCTGGTTCGTAATGGAACCTTTCCCATTTTATTTTTCTCTTTTTCTTACATACAGGAATATGGATCCCAACTTTTTATAATCTTCTTGAGGTTTACATATAAATTGTAACCTACGGAGTACAGAAAGAATCAAATATAAAATGCCTTTATATTCTGAAGGTTCGAAGGGAAAGGAAGTAGATCAAGCTGCCAATTTGTCAACTTAAAGGTTTTAAAGGAGTTTTGTTACCCAAAACTCAAAGAATAGAGGTTTCCATGATAGTTGTAACCACAGGGATTATGCATTATGGGACAAAATTTCCAAGAACTTGGGGAATGTCTGCACTATTATAAGAAAGTGGTAAAATAAAATACAGCAAATAACTTTAAGGCATTGCAGGGAAAAGAATGGCAAGAAAGAGAACAAAAAGACAGTTCAGCATGAAGACTAACACGTACTTGATTTATATTTCCAGGAAAAGGTGAATAGCCTGTTTCAGAATTGACATCGCCATCAGGATATCCAGAAGCTCTAAGCAATGGATCAAGCTGGTTATATTCCACATTAATCACCATCGTTCGCCCTAGAAAGGATTTTTTTTTGAGAAAGATAACAATATTATATACCTTAGAAAGGATTTTTTCAATTGATATTATTGTCAGATAGAAGCACAAACGCCACATGAACTTTCTCAAATGGTACTCCTACACTAACCTAAGCACAAAAGAACATTAGAACCTGAAACTAAGAGAATTATTCCTGGAGAATATCACAGATGAAACAGAAAAGACTCCAAAACAAATGTTAACATACACATTAGAAGAGCTAGAATGTTACCCTTGTTAGAAAACATAATTTATGTGCTCAATGAGTTACTCTTGATAGGGCAGAAGCAGCCCAACTTATCGTGACTTGGCCATGCTATGGCATATATTTGTCATTGCTCAATTGAATTTAAGACATAGAAGCAACTAATTGAATTGTTTATACATTTTGACGATTCAGTAGATGGAAATCATTTCGAGACCCCGCACTTTGATATAGGATGATTTCAGGCCCATACCAGTTTATTCAATTAAACATAGCACGAAGATTACATGGAAGTCCAAATCTGTGGAGAGTACAATAGGTCTGAATTGGCAAATAACAGTTTAATGGCTAAACATGACTTCAAGCTCCCAACAGCTCAGTATTTGTTCTTGATACAGCTATGATGGATTGTAAAGAAACACAAAAAGGGTCAAACCTTTTACTGTATCTGTTTACTCTATTTAATTTTCATTTCAAAACCCTTTTATAAAGTTTTACAACTCAACTTCAACCTGTCTAAATTGTTTCACTTCTTCGACAGTTCAACTCCTAATTGGTTCTTCATGTCTACAGACAGATAAGCTTCAGAAGAAAAAGTTGAGTCAAAAGCTGAAGGTCATGGGGTCAATTATTGTAATTTAGTCCTTTCTATTTAGAGATTACAGCTTTTAAAATAATTATTTTAATTGTTCAACTGTTATCTTTCCTTGGTTGGTTTAGGGACTTCCTAGTCCTGGATAACACTTTATTTCTAGCATTTATTCATCACATAATCCACGTCTACAAATTTCAGAACACAAAATTGAAGTGAAGTAGCTCATCTAGATGCAGCCACTGCCAGCTTTGAACCCCAATCAGATCAACAATATGTTTGCTTTCACATTATGGTCAACAAGGAGCTATATCAGAATTTTAATTCAATGGAGGATAGGGATCACAATTTCACATGGAATTATCTTATATTATAATTGCTGAGTCAGTCTGACAAGAATTTTCTAAAGAAAAAACTCAAGGCTTGAAATATTTATGAATCGACTCTAGTATTCAGAAAATATTTCCACTCAGAGGAGCTTGGGTTAGTTCAGCTAGGGAGAACACGACCCTTAGTGGCTTGACCTACTGACACTCAATTTCTATATACCTGGCCAAGTGGCCCACTTGCACCTATATATGTATGTAAAAGGTGATATCAGCAACCAGGAATATTATTTTCAAAAGTTGCGTAGTCCACAAATTTCTTAGGGCTATATTATCTTAAATAACTAAAAGTTCTCTCATGTTCACCTTTTTTTTTTTTGAAAAGGTCAAGTTCTATTCATAAGAACCAAGAAATTGCAGAATAGTACAAATATTCCCACATCTATACCTCTCATCTTCACCTTGTTAAATGCCTTCGAGAGATCCATAGTTTTTGAACAATCTCTAGAATCAATTTTTGCTCAATTATAGCACATCTATGATATTTTTATGTTCTCCACTTCTCCCACTCATGCCCTGTACAAATGGAGCATGAGGTACCGAAGCAAACAGGAATAAACATACAGATCCTGATATTCCTCATCTACAGTTATCTTCACAAAGACCAGCTTCAATGTTTTTGGAAGTTTATAGACGACCAACTAAAAGGAGCATAACCAATTTGTTGGACATTTTCAAGTATCCTAATATTTTTGCGACCTGGTAAGAGTTTTGGCTATGGATTTAGCTACTAACTTTGCAAAGTTCAGTTTACGAAAGCAGGAAACTGCCCAAGACACCCATTAGATTTAATAATTTCTGCCACTAAAATATAGTTGTAATAAACAACTGAACAAAAAAGAAGCCCATACTATGACCCCTGCTTCCATTTCTTTTCAGCATTTATTACTTCTTTTCTGACCTTTTCCCCGGGCCACTACAAGATGAAAAGGTAGAAGTAAACTACTTATCTACGCACCATCTTTATGAGTAAGCTTGGTAATGCCACCAATGGCTTCTTTTGCTTTCCGAGGAACAGCGAGAGAATTGACATGGTATTGTTTTGTGGTACTGACGCCTAGTGCTGCTGGAATTGCCTGGAAGACAATGAAATGTACAGATTGATAAAATTGGCCTAACATACATGAGCAGAATATGATACAATTGAAAAAAACAAAAAGAAACAAAAAAGAAAAAGGCATCCAACTAACCTTGAAAAGTAGACCGTTGGTGTCCTGGAAAAAAAGGACCCATCTTAAGCCTGCATCATGCCTAGATTGCACAAAATTTGGACCATCAAATCACAGAAATACGTTAACGCTCTTTCTCTTTTTAAGTGAAAGCACCTCTTAAAAAATCAATACAAACTGGATGCACTAGTGATGTAGATACAGGCTACATAAAAGGTTTAACATCAGTTTTTATTTCTGCAAAACGATGGAAAAAAAGCCTTGGTAATATGAATGTCGTTTTTTTTACTTTGAAGATGGATACACTACAAGCTAGGGTCCATAAAGGTATCCATCTTTCTCTAACTGATTAACATTTATGTAGGCTAAAAGGGGCTAGTTCATTGGTTCATCCAAATAACATCAGAGTGGATGAGAATGACAAAAAAGAAAGAAAAAGATGGAACAAAAAGGTCGAGAAGGAGTGAAAACATACCAAACTTTAAGAAGGCCACTTGAGTAAAGAAGTGAATGGACGTCACCATGGCCATGAGGTTTTGTCTGATAAAGCAGAGGCAAGGGTGAAAATCAAATAAATAGAAGCACTTTCAGTTAAAAAGTTACTGACATCAATTGAATACAAGAATGCTCATATCTTTAAACCTAGGAAGATTTTTAAGCATAGAATTATCCACCTGAATTCTATATTTATTACGGGGATCCAGAGCAAGGTGTGCTTCATTATCATCTAAACAAGCAACTTTTTCCTGCAAGAAAATCAAGAAATATGTAAGTCATGATACTATGAATTAATTCTTCAGCGAGATCAGTTGCTAACCTGCTTAAGCAGTTTCACTTGTGTGGGCTTCATTCCAAAATAAGAGTTTTTCTCTAAGAGCTCCAGAGTACGTAAATGTGTGTCATCTGACGTCATAATAGCCAGAGGAATATCCGCTCGGCAGTCACCTAATTACAAGGAAGCTTTTAGTTGCCAGGTACATCTTTATTGTATTAAGGATATGTATCACACTTTTAGGTGTCTCGAAACATGATAATTTAGCAGGTACCTCTATGCATAAAGATATTCTTTTCAGCCAATCCTTTTTTAGCTTGTACTATCTTTGCTAGGCAAAGGAAGACTATTCTTAACACTCTGTTTATCCGTAACAAGCGTTTTTTTTTTTTTGCTTCTACTGCTGCTACTACTGCAATACCTCAATCCAAGCTAGTTTGGGTCGGCTCTATGAACCCTCACTATCCAACAACTTCGTGCTTCGGATATAAGGTTCAAATTGTTCTTTTCATTTTCTTAAAGGTTTCTAAAGAATCAAAATCTTAGCAACTCACAAACAGAAACACTGGCCAATTATTCTTGGAAGCATCATCATAAATCTTAAGCTTGTCATTGGATCCCCTAGCTCAACAATCCCTCCCAACCTACTTATTGAGCCTCTAACATAACAGTTGAGGGAGATATACCTCACGGGGCTTGGGATTGCCACCTATAATTTGTTGCTTTACTTGGCTAGTGGTTTAGTGAAAAATTGGGATAACACAAGAAGCAGTTTAATAGTAATCTTCATCCCTGATGGATAATTACAAAATCATAACATGCACTTCACTAACCTCCGGCAAGGCTGCAACTGGCTTCTTGTAAAGCAAGAATAGATTCAATATAATGTTGTAAGAAGCATGTCCCTGTAGTTGTTTCTCTAGGAAGGGCCACCTGCAAATAATTAGAATGAGTTGTCAGAAGAACTCAATCTTATGCAGCCACAAATCCTTAGATTAGTAGTTACATGGTGGAATGAAAGACCACAACTATCAATCAAGTCGCAAAAGATTCTGCACATTTTGCCTAATGAAGACAAAAATTAAAACAATTTCTAAACCAACCACATGAAAGCTTTACGTGCTCTACCTTTATTCCATTGTACCCAAGACGCTCTCCGAGGCCTCCAGCAACAAGAACAAATGCAGCCTTCCGTGCGTCTTTGATGCCAGCCTCCTCGAATTGAACAAAATTATCGTCACCATATTTCAGAACCTCTCCAGATGGAACCTGCAGAAGTTTACATCCATCTTAGAATGCATCGCTAATCTAGAGCAGAGCATCAATGTGTTCTACATTTTAAGTGCATGTTATATAAGTATTAATAAGGTGATCCATTATTTTCCAAATTTTCAAGGTGATCAGAGGAGTGAGCAAGAAAAATGTAATTAAAATCTGACCACATCGAGCATCAGCTATCATATTTCAGAAGAAACACAAGGAAATGTGTTGCTAGTTTATCCAGAACGCTAGAGATCAAAATGGTTTTTGATCAGAACCTAAGGCTGTCCAAAAACCCATCAGTAGTCAAAGGTTTTTTATAACAAGCTACCAAAAAGTATGCTGAGAGGAAATTTAAGTCCAGAAGACTTGATAATATCAAATCACAAAGCTAAGATTGGCTACACACTATCCACCCTCACTTCTATCCATTTAAAAACTGTGAACATGGTTTTCTTTTGACTCAGAATGGAAACTTCTGCTTCACGAAACCGAGTCAGAGTTAACACTTCAACAACGAATAGTTGGATAACAAGCCTTGTGCAATTTTTATATAAAAAATGAAATTACATCATCTCAATTTAACAAGTCCACATAAAAGAATATTACAGCAAAAAATTAGTTTGAAATGAAAAGTTCCAATTTTGAATGAGGAGAGATATATCACAATATCCTGAAATGGAAAAAGAACTAATCAGTTTGGGATTAAAAAGCATGACCTCATTAGTTTGACCTTCAACAAAGGGTTAAAGCACCTAAAAATAGCCAAAATCTGCTAAACTATGCATTTCAATTTGTTCATAGGACCAATAGGCATGGCAACCTAACCAAAGTGAATAAGGTAGTTTTGGAATCTTCTACTAATATAACATTAACCACTACTATCTGCCGCAGTTGTACCTTAGAAGCATTTATGTGGTTTCATATTTTTCTCACACTCCATCTAAAGAATATATTACTGTAGCATGAATAGTACAGGAGAAAAGTAGCTGCATGAACAGTATTCATGAGATTTGTGAAGGATGGCTTTTCTTTTATAAGCAGCACCAGCACTAATTTCTAACAGACATAAAAACCCGACTGCAACTTTAAGACATTCACCCAATCCAATAACTTAGATAAAAACAAAACTTGAGCTATGTGCTTCTTGATGAAAAAAGTTATCGATAAAGTTGCTTTTTACAGAATGATAATTAGTGAAATAAGTTTTGCTGAAGCAGTAACACAGGATTCAGTTACTTACCGAAGGTGTAAAACCATCATACGGGTTTTTTCCAGCCTTTGAATCAGCTAAAAGCTTCCTAGCAGTTTTAATGTATGCTGCCAACCCCCCAGGATAACTTGAATTAAGTTTAGCAATCTGAAACAGACAATAACACCTCAGTGTTCATAAATATTAAATTGAACAAGAAGTGAATACAAGCATAGAAGACATGGAAACAAGCCCAACATGAAATGATAACATTTCCGGCAGTACAAGACTGACATGATAAACAGCTGTACAATATTCAACAAAGACAATAAATTCCTTTTAGGCTACTTTATCGCTTGAATAATTAATCAAGAATAAATACTTCACATAAATTGCCACATAATCCATTAACTACAAAAGACAAACAAGATCAAGTTTTTATTTGCTGAACTGCGAACCAAAGCCTTATCATCCCGAAATGGCGAAATTCGCCATGTAAGTTACCACAACTACCTAATGGGAGTTCAAAATTGTTTGCACTGTTCAAATTCAGTTGAAAAATCCTAGTTGGTCACACAATTCAAAGCCTGTCTCCTCCTGACTTGACCTATTGCTCTCTGGGTGACATGCTATATTTCCATCTAAAAGAACACCGAGATCTCAATATCCCAATCCTGGTCTAGTCATAGACATCATAGGAGATATCAGGGCCATTAATGGAAAAATCGTCCATGTTGGTTCGGTTCCAGGAAGAGACGAATGATTATCCTAGGTGGAGAGTTGCCTAAGCACCATATTTGCGATACCAATATGACATGTTGCCTGTAATCCGAAATCCACCAGTAATACTGACCACCAACATAGACTCTGTTTGGGTTTATGGGTTCTTAATTATTAATATTCTCACTCAAACTACTGAGGAGGAAATCACTCCTCTTATCTTTGGGGATACATTACATATTCAACAACATGAAAGTAAAAGTCCCGAACAGAGAAGTATAATTATGTGGGTCTGATTATTTGGTTAAAAAAGAAAAACTTGAAAACTAAAAGTTGATCATAGTCCAGCCACTTAAGCCAATTCATTAAAAAAACATATCCGAAAAAGAAAGAAAAAAACCTGATCAAAGAAGGCTCGCTTCTCATCATCATCAACTCCAGGTTCCGCCCAATGCTGAAACAAGTGACTTTGCCCCATCTCTATCAACACTTTCGCCAACTCTACCTAAAATTACACACACATATACATCACTCTCAATTCAATTCCAAACAGCAAAACACAATATCAATTCGTTTAAATTTCACAGAATTACAATAAAATTAGACAGACA
Organism: Solanum etuberosum; assembly: GCA_029582245.1. NCBI lineage: Eukaryota > Viridiplantae > Streptophyta > Magnoliopsida > Solanales > Solanaceae > Solanum > Solanum etuberosum. Next base: position 4,339 of record JAJONR010003090.1, on the reverse strand, counting down.
TTGTACAAAGTTAAATCCTTTATAGAAAAAAACCTGTTGAGAGGAGAGAAGATATAGGTTTTTATGTAAATTGGGAGCAATGGAAGCCCAATCGGCACTAATGTTAAGCTTAGAGAATTCATCGGCCGTCGATGTCATGCTGCCGTCGCCGATGAATGCAGAGCTGGATTGTAAAAAGTAATAGAAGAATAATTGAGAATGATTTTGAATATACCGATAGAAAAAGAGATCTAGGAGAAAAGGTTGACCGGGTAACCGGAACAAACGGTGAGTGTTCGGTTAGTTACCTCACCTGAGAGATATGGGGATTGAGTAAAGCAAAGCTACTTTTTTTTTTCTATTTATATTTATAGGAGCAAATTGCAAAAGAGGGGTTTATGTTATAATTATTTGATTTGGTGTGTTAAGTTATTTTTATTTTCATTAATAAATAAATATATAATATAATTAATATTATCACATAATGCATTTTATGAGTCAATAATTCGTTCATTACATATTTATAACAATTCTAGACGTCTTTATTGATTATGGACGGGCATTTCAACCGAACATTCGACATATATTGAATTATGATCTTACCTTAGTATTATTAGATAATACTAGAGTTTGAGGGATATTTAAAATTTGTCTATTTTCTAAATAAAATGGATCCTTATATAGAATATTCCTACAAACAAAAAGTTAAAATAGAAATTGGAAAAAAGCTCATCGAACTTTGAGAAAATACGCATTTATGTCATCCGTTAAAAACTTTGCTCATCTATGTCATTGTCGTTTGAGAAAAGGCTCATCGATGCCATTATTTTTTAACTCCAATTTTATAAAACTATTTTTTTACCTCAACAAGAGTCAAACCTAATTCGTCCTATCTAGGAGTACCTCTTTTTTTTATTTACACTCGTTATCTTTGAATCAAACTAATTCATTGACTTAAATATTTCATGAGAAAAGAGGGACTGACAAATCAAATGCTAGTTTTGGGATACGAGATATCTATCCTAGTTACTATGAAAGTATTTGAAAATTGTATAGCAAACTGGACTTTCTTTCTTTTCATGGAATTAATCCTCATTTAAACCCAACAATTACCATTCATTTAGTATCATGAACCTCAATTTGATTCACTATATGGGAAATGTGTATATGTCGATTGAGCGTATGTGATTGCATATCTTATGTATCGCTGGACATAAGTTTACATATATACAAAATACATATAGACGATGCTGACATGTTGTTGAAGGTACAATTTGTAATTTCAAATATAAGCATAAATATAAAACTTTATTATAAATATTACAATTTACAAGGGAGTGACCATTGCACTTCTATGAGGCCTATTAGTCTGCCTATACCAAACAACGAATGTCGTACAAAAAAAAACCCCAAAATTACAAAAGTTATTATTACATATAAATAATTCCTACTAAAACTTTTATCGTAGTTGGAGGAGAAGTTGGGAAGAAGAGGTGGTGAAGAGGGTATGTAATTCCCTTGGTATTCTATCATGGCGGTTGTAATTTTGTTTGTGTCATACGTCTCGCTAATATTCGTTACAGCAACCATATAATAATAATCTGGATGTTGGTTCGCCTCGAAGATACAGTAAATCGAGTGTTCCACACTCAATTTGACGTAGTCTGTTGTAAATGGTTTTGTTATAGGACTTCCATCCATCGCAATTACAATTAAGTTGTGTCTTGCGATCCCCAAGTAAAGTTTTTTACGGATTGCAGCGTTCACAATTCTGAGAAGATATTTCTTCCCAGTATCCACTACTATCCTAAAAGTTCCTGGCCATTTTAATTAATAAAAGAACATTAAAATGAGTGCAACAAAAAACTTGAGAAAATAATAAGTAAAATCTTGCTGGCCCATATGGACAAAATCGAAAAAAAATAATAATGTTAGAAATCAAACAGAAGAGTCCAACCCAAAAAACTAGTCTGATAGATAGGAGAACTAATTTATCTTATAAATTCATTAACATTTAGTCGATGAGGAATAATTGACACATAACACATGAGTTTGTTTTCAAATTATACAAGGCTACAATCAAGTTTGACATAAACTGATCCAAGTAAAATTCGTTGACAAATTAAAAGAATTTTTCTTTTTTAAATTTCAATACAATTACAACCTAGTAATAGTTAATGCATCTTTCTTTTATCAAATTTCAAGACCCCCCACCCACCATTACTTGAAAAAAAGCCATATCTTTTCCTCGGCTATTATAAAAATCTAATTAGCCCTTAAAATGTTCAAAAAGATTGGATATGAAGATTTTGATTTTTAATACATTAATCAAGTTTGATATAAATAAACTGAACTGAACGACTTATACATATCATTATTTGAACAAGGGTCGAAGACACCAGGTTGTCCATTAACAGTGAAAGCGTCCGATTTTATATTCGAATATTATATAACTTATATACCTAAAATGATGGGAATATCGGCATGAGGCTTTGAAAAAGGAAAAGCCTGAGTAATGGGATGGACAACGAAAGTGCCATGAACAGTGGTAATGTTGGCTTTCATGGCCTATTTTTGGAATGTCATTTTTCTTGTCTAAAGAGTTATAGGAGTCGAAATTTTTGAGGAAAAGATGAAGAAGGCCCTATCCTGAGTTAATTTAGAATCTTTATAGTATATTAAAAGAAAGAAGCAGTTGTCTCACACATTTCACTAAGAAATGAAGTGGAGAAATATATATAGAGAGGAGAAAGGGGAATAGAGTTCTATCTATTCATATGCGCAAAACTTTAATTCTTCTCAATTTGGATAGAACTCAAATAAACGGGTTAACTAGATTGAATTTGAGTAGGTTATTAAAAATTAGACGCAAAGTTCATAAGCGTAAAATCATTTTGAGCTTTGTAAACTTACAGCTTACATTTTTCTATATATGGTTTTAAAAGTTTCTGTTTTTTAATTCTTGTTGTGTTCATATCTATCTTTGTTTTTTCTGTTTCATTGATCAAATATAAAAAATTTATAGAAACAGAAAAATTCTCTTATTTAGATAAATTTACTAGTTTTGCATAGAAGATTGGTAATGTTTGAATAATACGTCAGATACATAACTAGATAAAATTAATTGAGAGCAATAACTACACAAAATAAATGATAGTGGATAAATGAAACATAACTAATTCTAGATATTTATCACATTATGTAAGACCATTAAGGTATCGCTTTGTAGGGAAAAGAAGAGACATAAAATAAAAATTAAATTCAATAAAGTTACCCCTCGTATGAAAACAAACAATTATTCTTTATTGCTATCACTATGCTATCATAGTGATTACACCCATAAGTAGGAAAAAGCAAAAATTAAAAAATAAGAACCAAATAAGTAATACTTTAAAATTAAAAGTTAGACATTCAAAATTTATATATAAAAAAATAGTATAAATTATAAATTGTCATGAAATATGAGCTATTTGCTAATATAAGTAGCCTATGTTACATATTTAATCAAGAAGCAAAATTAATTACTCATAAAAAAACTGATTTTTCTCTTCATAAAAAGTTTCCCTTAGTTTAAACAACTTGAGATATAAGACCTAATAACCAAATACCTCTGAGAAAACTCTCTTTCACTATGTCAATTTTCTGATGTGATCTTTACGTTTTGGGCTAAAATCATACTTTAAGTATAGCCCAAACTTATGATATAATTGTAAACAAAAACATCTTTTAACTATTCTAAACTTTGCAATAAACATCCTTATGTTAAAAAACTAACCGTTAGAAATAAAAATATGTGTCAAGCATGTGATTTCCCCACATCCCTAATTGATTTTCTCTCAATTCCCATCCATTAAGTAGAACTTTTGGCTTCAAAAACAAAATTTTCTATCCTTCTGAACTTTAGCAACCAAATAAGGTGCTGTTTTACTATATTGTTGTTATTGGTTTACCAGAAGTTGCTAAATTTACTTTAGAAGGCAATGAGACTTGGAAATTTATATGCAATATGCCCGCAATCTCTTTATCAAATAAGTAGGGGGCATTTTACATTGCCATAGCAGATCTTGTTATACTTGAACACAATATGGGATTATAATCACAATATGAACACAAGCTCACTATCCAACCTTGTTATACTAACCGTTGATCGGATTCACTGTTTACGCAAATGGTATACTTGAACACAATATGGGATTATAAACACAAACTCACGATCTGTCACGATCCGAGCCTACACCCTGGACGTGGCCGGCACTCGAGAACCATTGCTGGTCCCCAAGCGAACCCTCATCCTGGCTGACTACAAGCGGAAGACTAACTCAAGCATACAAAAGCTTAAAAACTGAATAAAAATAATATA
>JAJONR010003089.1:0-75320 GCA_029582245.1 Solanum etuberosum | reverse complement strand
GCTACTCCATTTTATGTGACACATTTTACTTTTTTTAGTATGTTTAAAAAAAGATGATGCTTTTCTAAAACTCGGTTCCAATCAAACTCCGCCACATAAAATGAAATAGAGTAGGTAATAAGTTCATTTGTACTCACATATGTTCCCAGGGTAAGAGAGCTCAAGACTTATCAGACATGGTGCTTAAATAACGGGAGATTATTCGAGCCAAGGACCTGAAGCTTGTCCCCTCCCCGCATATCTTCAGCATATTCCTTAATCTTCAGAGCTGAATCTTCAAGTTGAGGGCTCTCTACAAGTTTGATAATTTTTAGTGAACTAATGTCCCTGAAACTAGGCGGAATCTCCTCAAGCTTATCACATTCCAACAGATATAATTTTTCAAGAACGGGAAAGGATTCCTCTTCAAACTCCCACTTCTCAAGAGTCACTCTGTGCAACTTCAAACATTTGAGATTCTCAAAGGTGTCTTCCTCCAACATTTTCCACTCTCCCTCCTGGATGATTGAGTCAACAAGGGCTAACTCTTCAAGGTTGGGCAGTCTCGCTATTGTTGATAAGGCATCTGATGTTAGAGGAAAGCCAAACAACCGCAAATATTTCAAATTCGAAGGGAAGTGAAAATCCCACAGCCGATTTCTCTCTATAGAGGGACCAGTGTCATTTGTGTTAACTGTGTACCTCAAATGAACCAACATGCATATATCATTCAGCAAAGAATCATTCACATTGATAAAAGAGCTGTCCAGGATCAACACTTTAAGTAGCCTCAAGTTCCTTAGGTGAAATGTATCCGAAAGACGATAGTCCAGCTTGTCTCCAATTATCTTCAAAGAATAGAGGTGTTTACCAGAATGCCTTTTCTTTTTTGAATCAAACAGGACAAAATTGTTAAGCCCAAAGAGGTCGCTGGGATAATTAAGGATCGCTATACGTGACATCAAATCTGAAGAAGAAGATGGAGCACTTGAACTTATCAAGTCAATCAACTTTTCCTCTCTTGCTTTTATCAAACAGAATTCATGCACAAGATCATGAAGTCGGCAAATCTGTATATCACCTATCTCATTGAAAAGAATTATGAAGCTACTGCAAATTAAATCATCCAAATATACCTCCATCATTTCTTCCATATTTTTCAGCTCGGTCTGTTCCACAATTCCTTCAGCACGCCATGCAGCTTTCAAAACATTGACATGAATTTCTCTGTCCTTCTGGAAACGTGCAAGGTAAAGAAAGCATGACTTTAGGTGATCCGGTAAATGGTCATAACTTAATTCTATAACCTTCATCACTTCAACTTCACTGTTGAAAATAAAGGAATTCAAATTTTTTCAAACTTCAAGCCACACAGTCTTTTTCTTTTCCAAACCTGCAATGACTCCAGCAATCAGATCAGCCACCAAAGGAAGCCCTTTACAATTTTCGGCTATTTCTTTTCCAACATCCAATAGTTCATCAGGGCAACTCTCTTTTTCCAAATGCTCTTTTCTCAAATAATTCCCAAATTTTTTCTGATCTTAGAAATCGAAGGTTAAGAGGATCACTATGGTGTTTTCCATGCAAAGCCACTTTCTTTTCTCTTGTAGTAAAAATAATTCTACTACCTTTCTCAACTTTAGGAAAAGTTCTTGTTAACTCATCCCATATTTCAGTATCCCACAAGTCATCTAAGACAATAAGGTACCTCTTTCCATATAGTTGTTTCCGTAGCTCGTCAGTAGGAGGATGAAACAATCAGTAAGTATATTGATCAGATCTCCTTGATTGTTAATAACATTAGACTTCTTGGTAAAGAATTTACAGGCAAACGGATTGTGGAGAAAGTTGTTGTGACTCTTCTTGAGAGGTTTGAATCTAAAATTTCTTCTCTTAAGAATCCAAGGACATGAGCAAACTCTCACTAGGTGAACTAATGAGTGCTCTTCAAGCAAAAGAGCAAAGAAGGACTATGAAACAGAACAAGTTCACTTTAGGCCTTTACATATGTTGAGTCGCCCCTGGCTATATGTTACTCCGGCAAATTGATTTACACCACTGTTTACTTGATTCCCTTATGTAATGATGGGATGGCCCAGGAACTAGATTCAGAAATGTCGTGGATGAGCTGGGTATTACAGGTACCCAACCATCCACAATGTGATGAGAGTTCCCAGTGAGCGGGATACTAGAATTGTCCAACCATCACGGATTTAATAGAGAATCTACTTTCCAGTTTTGCTAGGTACATCACTTATGGGATACATCCAACGCAGATGGAAAAACGTCAAAAGAATATAGGTGCATTAGGTTATCTAGCACCCAGAATGTTATTGAAATCCGTATTAATCATGGCAACAATTATATACGGATTTCAATAACATAACAACTCACCGCATTATTCCAATAACTAATTTCAGACTCAATGTCTTCTAAATCAATACCAATAATCTACTCCTCATCATGTTTCTCCAGAACAACGTAGTCTAGCTTGAATTCAATATTGGATAGTTTAGAAATATCGAATGTGTCCCACACTATTCTTGCCTTTGGCATCTAAACCATTTCCTCTTCTTCATCATCGGCCCATGCTTTTGTTCCACTTCCAATCTTACAGTCTACTATCTTGTTGGCTGTGCAAACTGAGAAGAAGAAGATGGTATTTTGAGAACAGAACCGGTGACACTGCCCATGTAGGGCACATGTTTCCTCTGCCTGAGAAAGAGATTCGCGAAAGAACAAAATGCAGATGAATGGCAAGATAACTTTGCCATATTTAAATATCATTTTGAAATATAATCACATTTTCCATTTGCTAACCCGTAGGCCGTAGATGCCCCAAAAAAGAAAATTGCAGATGAACTGTGATATAGACATATTAACTATTCTAGTGACCACATATACACCTTTTATTGACATGAGTGTGTCTTATGAATATCCAAAATCTGACCTGGCAACATGCATGAAAGACTTTCACCTCCCATGGCGATGGAGGTTTGGCAAGACCAATTCTCAAGGGGGGTGGGGTTACCTTGTATGCATATTAGCTTACAAAAAAGGGATTTGTGATCTCATAAGGATTCTCATAAAGAATCCTGATAAGTTCAGCACCCTAGCATATTCCTTTCTTGGATCTTATTCTAAAGTTTGCTTTGTCCATCTTTAAAAATCCTAGAAGAGTCTTCGATAGCGCCAAACTTAGCCAGAGCATCTGCAATATATAGTATTAGCCTCCTGATAACACTATATTGAGAAGAAACAGTTTCTCCTTAATTTTCAGGGAGGCTTGACAACCTCTAGTCGAGCACCTTTTCTTCCAACACATTTCTGTTATGGTAAACAAAATCAATAAACTATTTTCTTGCATACTTTTCTTTGTAACAGCTAATTGAGATTTAAATATCAAATATCAGTAGACATATATAACAACACCACCTCACTATAGCATTGATGAAATTTTCACACAAATGCTATCACTATAACGAGGTTTGTCTTTCCGTCAAGTTTAAGGGATTTTAGGTATTCTATCTTTTAGTTATAATTACACATTAACATTAAATTTTGATATAACAATAATGTAAAACAATTTCTGATTTCACACAAAATAATGTGTGACTCTTGTAATCCAAACACCATTGTACATTTTACATCGGAGGGGGTAAATTAGACACAAAGGTCATTTGATTCCTGCAAATACAAAAAGAAATAGTTTCCTATCTCTGTTTTTATGTGTTCTCAATAACAGCATTTTCCATCTCTGCAAAAGCTAGACCTCAGGGGCTCTAAAAGGCTGATGCGAACACCAGATTTCATGGGGATGCCAAATTTGGAGTATTTGAATCTTCGAAGTTGTAGTAATCTTAAAAAAGTTCACCATTCCCTAGGATGTTCTAGAAAACTCATTGAGTTATTCTTGGATGTTTGTGAATACCTTAAAAGGTTTCCATTTGTTAGCGGGGAATCTCTGGAACTATCTTTCTGTTCTAGTTTACAGAAATTTCCAGAAATCCTCGGAACAGTGAAGCCGGAGTTAAAGATTATCATGCAAAACTCTGGATAAGGGAACTACCATCATCTGTTCAGTATCTAGCTCATACTACCAAGCTTAATTTGAGTTCTATGGAAAACCTTGTATCACTTCCAAGCAGCATTGGCTTGTTGAAAAGCTTGGTGGAGCTACATGTGTTGAATTTCTATAAACTTGAAAGCTTGCCAGAAGAGATAGGGGATTTAGAAAATTTGGAGCTGCTTGCTGCCCAGTGGTGTCTCATTTCATGACCTCCCTCTTCCATTGTCCGCTTCAACAAGCTTAAACACTTGACTTCTGCAAAACAAAATTCAGAAGTAGGCCTGGAAGATGGATTGTTCTTCGTGTTCCCTCAGGTGAATGCCGGGTTTCTCTCATTGGAACAACTTGATCTCAGATACAGCAGTTTAATCGCGGGAGGAATTCCAAAAGACATTGGATCCTTATTCTCTTTGAAAGTGTTGAATCTCACTGGAAATAATTTTGAACATTTGCCTCGGAGCCTAGCCCAGCTTGGTGCTGTTCAACGCTTGTCCTTATCATATAGCAAGAGGCTCAAAGAGTTTCCAGGTTTCAGGCGGATGCCAAACTTTGACACTTATATTCTGTCAAATTGTATGAATCTAGAACAGTTACCAGATTTCACGGGGATGCCAAATTTGTTGACTTTAGATCTGTCAAATTGTATGAATTTTGAAGAGGTTCATCATTCTCAATGATATTTTTTGAAAATCTCTATGCTTTAACTTGACTTTAGGTATAAAACTTAAGAGGTTTCCGGGTCTTTGCATTGATTCTCTTAAGTATATATATCTACGGGATTGCTCTAGTTTAGAAAAATTTCCGGAAATCCTTGGAAGCATGAAAGCGAAGTTGGATGTTCACATGCTAGACAGTGTGATGAGGGATCTAAATTAGATGTGTATTTCATTTACACATTCCTTGTCTCAGGATATTGTTTCCTTGAAGCAAGGTGTTAGACAATTACATTTTTACTTCCAGCTTATTCTTTTTACTGTTTTTTTTTTACTTATTTTAGTGTACTGCTTCCTTATTTTCTAGCATAAAACTTGGTCAAAGTTAGTTGCTTAATTTTCTGAAGTTAGTTGCCCTTTATGACTGATTAGTGGGACATTTTCTTATTCAGTTTTAATCCACTTTATAAGTGGCTGCTAGATAAGAAATAATCATCTTTCTTCTTGTATAATTTCAAATGTTCTCCATGTTAACGATATGCTGCAATTTTAATGAGTTCTTTTTGCTTTAATACTTCCATTCTGTTGTAGGATTCCATGTTTTATGGTTTCATTAGAGCCTCTGGTTGTTCTTACCGGACCAAAAAGTTTTAACCTAAAACACAAATGAAATCCAACAACCTACCTTTAAATCCACCATTCGCTTTCACCGGTGGAAATTACCAAATTTAATCTGTGAAGATGCAAGCTTTTCAAAAAGAAAAAAAAGATGCAAGCTTTTCTGGAAGCCTATGAACTTTGAAAAATTGTGATGGAAGATAAATCAGTTGTTGCTCTACCAACAAATCCAACAGTGAAAAGAAAACAAAGAAATCTAAAGCCAAGTTTCTTATGCAGAATGTGGCAGATTCTATGTTCTATGGAATCATGGCTTCTAAAACAAAAAAAGAGGTTTGACATAGGTTGAAAGAACAATATCAAGGCAACAATAGAACACGTCAAATGCAGGTCTTGAACCCGAAAAGAGAGTTCGAGTTCCTAAATATGTAAGGGACGAACTCTAGTACCTTGCTCAAGAATTAACTCCAAATGTTCTGATGACAACTCTCTAATAATCCTAGGTTTGTTTACGGTGTGTGCAGTGAGACTTGTAACAAGAAGAGAGTTTATCTTCTTGGAGAGTCAAATGTTGCATTGAGGTACTAGAGTTAGTCCCTTAGATTTTGCTTGACTCATTTTTGAGGTAGAGATTCTTTGTTCGATAGAGTAGAATATAATTATGTTTATATAGTCTTAAAAATTATTCCTTTCGTCTAACTCACCCGTTAGGGTATACATATCCTTTCTGATAGTCTTAAAAATTATTCCATGTGTTCACTAGTTCATATAAGCACCAACTCGATGTAGCATAATTCTTTTGAGAAAACGACAAGGGCAACTTGAGAGTCTTCGATAGGTTTCAAGAGTTTTTCTGGGATTGAATCATCATGCTCTAGCCTTTTATCATCTTGAAAGGTGGATTATTCCCCTCTTTGTAAAATGTTCCTACAAGTAACCCGTAATTGTCTTACGAGTATCTAATTCATCTTTAAAACTTAAGAAGACATCGTACTTCCATCGAGGACAGTATTGTGAATTAATCAAAGAAGTTGATGCCATGGATTCAGTTAATTCCTTGAAATTTGGGACAAAATTCAATGAAGATGGGGTTTAATCTAATTGAATATTATTCATTCACAAATAAGAAATTTCTGTGAAGCTTCTTAGTGCTCTTTGAACTAAGGTTAACTGGTACATTTTCAGTGAATATAAGGAAATTTCTGTTTGAACTGTATTAAAAGTACAAACAGACGAAGCTGCAGAGAAAAAGAAGGTCAAAATCACACTAATTTCTTTATCATCAACAGCACGCTCATAAAAATGGAATGGAAGATAGTGCTATGGTCCATAACCATAAATGATGAGATATTCTGAAACAACAAATTACAGATCAAACCATTACTCCAATCTGCAAATATTGTATTTAATTGCTCTGGAAATTCTGGCAGTTGTGTAATCCTTTCGCAATATGTTAAGTACGAGGTTTGAAGAGCACCAAGTTGGGCTTTGCTTCCAGGCAAATGTTCAAAATCATTTCCACTGAGATGCAGCTCTTTCAAAGATGATAAGCATCCAATGTCTTCCGGAAGTCCTCCATCTATTATATTGCAAAAATTGAGATTCAGAATTTTCAATGAGCGTAACCTTTCATTCACCCGAGGGAACACAAAGTAATCTCCATCTTCTAAACATAGTCCTTCAAAACTCAAGAATATAAGATTGTTCAAGCGGACAATGGAAGACGGAGGTTGTGAAATTTGAGTATAGCTGGCATCAAGTTTCACCAAGTTCTCTAAAGCACCTATCTCTTCTGGCAAGCTTCCAAGTTTTGAGAAGAACGAGACATCTGCTTGGAAGAGCTACAAGTTTTTCCATGTCTGACAAATCTAGCTCTGTAAGATGAGCTTGGTGCTGAATAAGATGAGCTTGTAAGGCCATAATTAAACCAAAGTTCTGGAGAAAACTTGTTCCTAAGGAAGTGTTGGATCAATTGGAAAATAATGCTCTGTTTTCGGGTTAGATGAAATTGTTGTCCTTACCAGGACTGTTCAGCTATGTTGGTTGATGATGGGAGTGACAATGTGATTGACTCTGAGTATCCTAATTGTCTTTGATAGTTCTGTGCTCAGTGTAATGTCTCGTGGCATGAGGGATTGGAGTGTAAGGATTTTCAGCGTTTGGGAAGATCAAACAATAGAGGGAAGGGAGATGTGATGCTGATGGGAATTGCTAAGAACAAGAAATGGAGGAGATGTCCAAAGTGCAAGTGTTATGTTGAAAAGAATGATCGCTGCTTGCAACTAACTTGCCGGTATTTTTCTCATTCGTTAATCTTTCTCTCATTGAATCGTCGTTAGTAAGAATTTTTTTTAAGTTGTTGCAATAATAAAATTAGGATCGAAAATTTGAAGTTTTTGTGTTTATTAACCGTTAATATTTATAGATATGTAATGAATATTTTATGGAGTACATTGGCCAACACTACAAGGCCTGTGGAAAAGGAGATAAACTAAAACAACAAAAAGTGGAAACATATGGAAAATAGCTTGAATCTTCTCATCTTCTTCTCAAATTCTTATTACATAGAGACCAAAATGACTGGATAATTGATGCGGTAAACAATGAAAAATTGTATATGTTTTTCTCTTAATGTAAGTTAGAAAGTGTATATATTTATCATTTTACACAGAGGACAAGCAAAAACTGAACGTAGGGAGTAATTGATTCATAACATGTCTCCGCATGATAACTTGAAAGTAAAGTAATAACTAAAGTTGGAATGTCAAATTGCTCTTTTTGTGTTACAATATAATGAAGATAGTAACAAAGAATTGATATCCAATAGAGTTGTGCTAATGGTTTTGGAAAATAAGGCAAGAAACAATATACACATTGAACTAACAATATACATAGTATTTATTGAATATCCAGTTGAGAAAATTTTGAATCTATGGCAGGTGTGGACATAGTTTTTGCTACCGCTGTGGAATGGATCACAACTCTCAACATATTTGTCCTTCAACTTAACTAAAACCCCATTATGGTCGATCAAGTTTTTTTTTCATGCATGCACCTTGTGCTTTTGATGATCAATTTCAAGGCTTCACATATTGCAATTAGTTCAGAATATTATCATTCCTTTTAAAGTTTATTTACTTCTTAGAAGTTTGTTTTTTTTTCCTCTTAAATTAAAATGATTATTCGAGTGACCATTATTAAATTTCCTTTGCTTATAAATCTATACCATAACTCCTTTTTTGTTCACTTCATTATTTCCCTTTTTTTCTCGATATATTTTTCATCTATTTTTCTAACAAGGCATATGATAGTTGTGGTTTTGTCTTACCTTTCCTTTTTCTATTGGGGACGTTCCTTTCTCAAGTCAATGGAGTTACTTAAAATAAAGTATGAGAACAGAACAATCTTCATACTTAGCGAAAAAGGAACGAGCAGTAGACAATAAAGTTCATGCCAAGTAAATAATAAGAATGAGAAATATTTATGGTATTCTAGAAGCGTGGGCGAGACGCTGTATCATCACATAGGTCATAGTGATGGTTGTCGGTTAGAGAATCTCCCAAATAGAGTTATTTTGTATCTTTACATACAAACTGAGTTACTAATGTATTTTTAATACATTGAGTTGTTATCTATTGTTTTAAATGCTTTATATAAATTGCACTTTTATTATTGTTTTATATTGTATTGAGTTGAGTATCCATTGAGTTTGAGGTTGAGTTGAGTAGAGTTGAGGTGAGTATGTTTCCTTCTTTCCAAGTTCAAGCTTTTGCGTTATGTTCAGTATTACCCTTACATGCTCGTACATTCAATGTACTGATGTCATTTGTCCTGCATCTCTTCATGATGCAGATATATGAGATCAAGGTCATCAACAGGCGCTTCGTTGATACCGTAGCAGTTCGAATTATCTTTGGTGAGCCTCCTTGTTTCCGGAGGATCCCTTATTTATTTCCATTATTTTAGTTTTGTTAGGATAATCGGGATCTTGTCCCGACATCCCTCATAGTATTAGAGGCCTCATAAATAGACAGTAGCAATTCATGAGTCTTTTTCATTTTCAGTTGTTAATGTTCTAGACTTGAGTTGCCTCTTTGGCCAGTTGAATGTTTATCTTATGTTGAGTCAGTCTTCTGCCGAGAGTTGAGTCAGGCCAAGGTTTCGCTTGGGGCCAACAATGGTTCTCGAGTGCCGGCCACGCCCAGGGTGTAGACTCGAGGCGTGTCACTTGGGGAGTGACCGGCTACAACGATTTGCATTGAAGTCGGGCCAAAATCGCTTTCAAGGCAGTGGCTTGCCACGACACAGTGTTTGTGATAAGCTATTCATTACTTTATAATTCTAATCCAATACCAATGTTGTAGTATTTTTCCTAACAAACTTGACTTCGCTCATTCATCTATATGTTTCATGTATTTGTTCCATTACTTTGTCAAATTGTCAAAAATATACCTCAACTCAACATTGATCTTAGACGCCATAAAGAAATGTTAAGCGAGACGAGTAATGTGTCTATATCAGGAAAATGACTAAGCCAATCGACAATCGCTATTAGTTTATGATTAGGGATGGAAATGGGTCGGTTCGGGGAAGGGGCGGGGTGCGGAAGGGACAGGGGCAGGGCGGGTGAGCTTAACCTGCAAAAATTTTAATCATCTCTTCCTTGCCTCGTATAACAACTTTTTTTCTTTTTCAACCCACCCTGCATAGACTCGCCCAGGGGCGGAGCTATGTGTAGCTTAGGGAATTCACCTGAACCCCCTTCGTCGAAGAATTATGATGTATATGTAAGGTCAAATTCTGGTTTTAGGAGTATATTTATTAAAATGAACCAGCTCAACACTAAAGAAAAGGATAGCGTAGTGGTTAAGAGGGTTCATTATTGGGAGGAAAGTTTCATATTCGATTTCCACTGCATGCAACATTTTTTCACCTTTTTTTGGCCACGAGATGGGCTCATATTTCTCATGGGGTTCAATACTCAATCCAAAGTAATTCAAGAAATATCCATTCTCTCAAAAAAATTACAGCACATACCCTCATTCATTAAGGCTGATAACTTTCGTTTAACTTATCCTAAATCAGTATCATATACTGTATTGGTATCATTAAGGCTGATTATTTCGCTTAACTGATAGTAAATTAGTATTTATATTGTATTGATATCATTAAAGTTTCTTGTTCAGAAATTACTCATAATCAATGATACTATAAGAGTATATGTATATTGTTGTGGTATCATTAAGGTTTCTTGTTCAGAAATTACACTTTAGTTAATGATACTATATATATATATATATATATATATATATTGATTTAGTATCAGCCTTAATGATACCAATACAGTACATGATACTGATTTAGTATCAGTTAAGCGAAATTAGAGTGGAGGGGGGGCGGGGGGGGTTAGGATCTAAGGTAAAAACCACGTCTGTGCCTAATAAAGAAGGTAACAGGGAACTTCTTCAGCCGAGTTTCGATGCCACCCACGCCACGCTGGTCGTTGGAAAAACACCCGTTGGTTGTCGGATACAGTCAATATCTGTGAGAAGCTTCCTTCTCATCCGGAATGCTTTCCTCAACCATTAAAGTAAAGGCTCGACGAAGGGAGGGAGGTGCGGCGAGGGGGGGGGGGTATATGTTTGTAATTATTTTACTTTTATGGAGTATTTGCTTAGTTTCCTCAAGTAATATATATTATTTGAAATGACTAAGAAGTATTGTAAATAACATTAACTAACAATTTGAAAATTTAAAAGACAACTATTTTGATTGACTCTTGTCTATGAGTGTCACATAAATTGAGATAGAAGGAACGACATATTATTTGAAACTGACATAAAAAGTATTATAAATCATAATAATTGACTACTAAAACTATTTAAATGACATTAAAAATTAATCTCGAAATTTTATCAGTGCCACATAAATTGAGACAGAAAGAGTTATGTTTCCTCTTGTTTTTTGATCTATTCTCTTAAAAACTCAAATTAAGTAAAGAAGCAAAATAGCATTGTCTATCACCTACATTGGTTCAAATGTCTACTCTTGACTGCTTAGATATTTTTCAGAAAATCCAAAATTAAAATAAATAAGTGAATTAGTTAGTGCGTCGCATTTTATATGTGCAATCTTGGCTGTTGAGTTGTTCATTGAAAACTAATTTCGACAATTCAAATTTATTATTTGTCAAATAGAGATGAGAAGGGATTTTAAAGTACAAGGGCGTGAACAAACTAGACTTTGAAATCAATTATTGTGAATAATTTCATTTTATTGTTGTGGTGATAATGTTATTTTAGCACTGATTGAGAAATTTATTTAAAATGTATTATTTATTTCTTTACTTTTGGCATTTAATATATTTTGTAATTTTCATGTGATTTAATTATGAGCATAAGGCGTGACAATTTTATTTTATGATATTTTAAAAGTGATCGATTTTCTATAGAAATTGTATTTCATGTGTTTTCCTAGCTACTTTTTCACAATTGCAATATATTATACTTCTCGTTTTCAATTTATTTACTCGTCTTATTTCATATTAATGATTAAAATTTAAATATAGTTCGCATATTTTTATAGGAGAAAAAAATTATGATTTAGTTATATCAATTTTAATGCTAATTCAATATGTGATTGCAATTTCTTGACTATGGCAAAATGAATTGAATTTTTTTTAAAAAAGTTAATCAGATTTGTTTTTGAACAATCAGATTTACTGCCTAATTCAATAGGTGTGTACGGTTTCATATTGACAAAGTAAATTTAAATAATTCTCACTTCTCACAAAGTTAGTCAAATATAATATCCAATTAAGATATTAGTAGTTAGTTTGATCAATTCCTTTTTTTCTTTTTGGAGGGGGTTGGGTGTGGGTTGGTGGGGGCTTCACGTCCTCTCTCTTTAAACTTGTTTACATGACATAATATAACAAATATGTAGCACACTTAAATAATATATGTCTAACCTCATTAACACTACATGGGTATTAAAATAAAATAGAAACTTTATCTTAAGTTGAATTGAGAAACATTTACTCTTCTTTTTTTGCAATCTGATGGCCGGAGAACACACGGAAAAATAAATTCAATTAAATTAAAAATTAATTTTCTTATCGTGTTTATATGTTTCCTCTGGACCGTTGAACTGCTCCTTTGGAGTTTGGATAGTAATAGAATCAAGAGTTCTAGCGTAAAATTCAGCAAATAGTTGAAGACAAATTTACCACTCGTCAAGGATATCAATATATTTGACAAAAAAATATATTCTATTTGTATAAAATGTATATTCTTTTAAGAATGCAATCCAACAAACCCCCTCACCAATGTCACTGCTTTGTAAAACACTATA
Source organism: Solanum etuberosum (assembly GCA_029582245.1). NCBI lineage: Eukaryota > Viridiplantae > Streptophyta > Magnoliopsida > Solanales > Solanaceae > Solanum > Solanum etuberosum. Next base: position 62,648 of record JAJONR010003089.1, on the reverse strand, counting down.
GTTAAAATGCAATGATATGAAGAGATGAAAGTTCTTTAACCACAATGCCAATAAATTTAAAATTTATGTATTGTGGTTATAGTGATATTTAGTACTATAGGATAATCATTTGAAAACTTTTAACTTTGATTGTCGTCGCTTAGTTTTTTTGTTGGTGCAAAAGATACTAAGTTTATTAACTTAAATAGCGTTGGCGCAAGGAGTTTTAGGAGAGACTGGCCAGTTACAGGACAAAGGGGAGGACCCAGAGTCAGATCATTACAAGAGGGGGATACTAGCACAAGGATGCACAGCCCATGGGGTAGCTATGACAAAAAAGAGGTTTCAATCGACGTAGCTACCCTACGAACAAAAAGTGTCTGTTTGATCAACTTCCATCATGTCGCGAACAAAAAGGTGTGGTTGATCAGATAGTTGCATCTCTAGATGGCAGCAGAAGTGATGACATGCTCAGTTCATGCGTTTGCAACCTAGTTTTGCTCCCTGTATATGTGCGGATTATCCAGCAAGAACCTGCAATCAAAGGTAATGTTAGCATAATGTGGTGTATGTAAAGGTAATGGTATCCAAATTAACGTCAAGAGGATTTAAATTATACTAAAAGGGTGATCCAAGAATGGAAATCTAAAGGAGGGAATCAACCTTCAACCGTGATAGTTGTGCAACCAACTAAGAAACTACAAGTCAGTCACTATGAGAAGCCAGGGCCTTTCTCAATCGCCTCAACAGAGGGAGAAATTGTAGGAGGTTACAAAGGATATTGCTTCTATACAAGTAAGCCCAGAGCTCAATAATACATATTCTCCCAAGTTGCAAGTTCCCAGAAGACAAACATTGAGTGGGCGGGCAGGAGAAGCAAAGAGACAAAGCCATATCTCTACCCCCAGATAAAGGAGGGAGGCTTCAGGAATATAAATGCATTGGTTATTTTGGAATATAAAGGGTGTAAATAAGAGATAAACAGAAGGAGCTTATGAACTATATGGTTACCAATAGAATAAAATTGGCAGGAATAATTAAAACAAGAGTGAAGGAACATAAGTTCACGAGAGTACAAAACATCACTAGTAACGGGGGACTACACAACAACTACCAGGCTTCAAGTAATGGGAGATATTGGTTAACTTGGGATACTTACTATAATGCACAATTACTTAGGGATGATGGACAGGTGAGGATTCACTGTCACTTTATATTTTTGTAAATAGTCAATGGATCTTAATTCCTCTTGAAAGAGCTTTAAGTTGCGATGTAACCAAATGGACAATAGAGAAAAGGGAATGAAAATACCATTCGGAATATGGAGAGAATTGGGAACAGGGTAATAAGCTCATGTAATATGCGACACTCGAGTGTGGATATGTATGTCAATTGTTTGAAGGCTGGTCTACAAGTTAGTTGTGATTGATCTTTGGCTCGTGATTGCACAGTGAACTTGCAGAGTTGTCGAAAATGCCAATATGGTGATAGTACTCGAACAATAGGTAGTTTATTTTGACAAAAGTGTTTTTGAGTTTAAGTGGAATTTTCAGTTTTCAAATCCAACAGAAGGATGCATCTGTAGAATTGGAGATAAGAGTGAGATATGAGAGGGATTTAACTACAAAGTAAACAAGCGGAGTGAAAGTCCAAACAAATGAGTCATGTACGGTGATGATAAAGGTGGGGACATAAATGTTGTAAATACGCCCTAAAAGTTCAGGTAGAAATTGGAATGATGGTGTACTAAAATCCCATTGTCCATTGGGGAGCAGCAACAAGTAGAGAGCGAGGTGCTCGACAAAACCTGGGGGAAATTATGAGCTGATAATATAAGCTCAACAAAGCCAATTCTTAGATTTCCGAAACTCAACAGTCCCTGCAAATAGGGAACCAGTTTCACAATAAATTGGTTTTGTGCATCGAAAAGAAGCATAACTATCGAATCCTATAATGACTATAAGCAGGTTTCCAAGGACCCTACTATCAATGGGAAAAAACATGTCCACTATAACACCTATGATCCAACTGATCTAGGCTACTATGAATGCTCCATAGTAACTGTCAGTTTCGTTCTTTTCTTTTCACGTCCATTAAGAAAAATAATAAATATGAGGTATAATTTACTGAACTACCCTTATTTATTAGATATTTTTGGAGAATTAAGCAATATTAAAAAGGATTACTTGCTTAATGTTAAGGGTATAATTGAAAACAATATCAACTTTGGTCTCAAATTTTTCTACAAGCACATGCAACAGGAACCAGAACCACTAACAAATACATTTAAGCTTAGAAATAATGACAAATCTTGGTTTCGATTTTTTAGGATACAACACACCCTTATGCAACTTTGATTTTCCTTTGATTTCCTCAAGAACCGCAAAGTATATATATACTTGGTCCACGTTATCTACATGTGCTGAAAATTACTTCTCTGTCCCTAATGTTTCATCCTGTCTTCATTAACCAGCCAAAGCTATCTTTCCAGATTGAGAGAATACGGGAAGAGGCACTACAACTAACATAACAGCCAGCAGGAAAATGTTAGCTAGCAAGGCTGGCGAGGCAATTGCTTGAACCTCTAAGCTCAGTGCAGGAGAAGGAACAACCATCAAGTATAGAGAACAGTATACAGGAGACCAAAGTACCTAAAGTAACCACCATATGAACTAGGAATTTCTTTTTCTCCCCTTTTTTTGGGTGGGGATAAAGGGGAGAAGTCCACCGGAGGACGTGCGCAGTTTGTTGTTTTGCAACATAACACAAGAATTCTTGTAAGATAGAAACCTAAAGTGAAATATATTTCAAGAAATTATGAATCTGCAATAGTGCACTTGGTTGTACACGAACCTCATAAGAAAATGATGATACTTGGCGGTGGCGACACACATACTCATTAATAATTGTCATATTCTCACAGACAATTTTTTATCTTATAAAAAGGTAAATCTCCTCCAAGATCAAATACCAGCAAAGAGAGGAAAAGACAAAAACAGCAGAGATAACAAAGGGAAAAAAACGGTTGACATGGTGAAATGTTGATCTTAAGTGTTGGAAGTGGACTCCATCAATAAGGGGCAATTGACAAGGGCGATAGCAACAACATATAAAGACACCATAGACAGGAGGAAAATGCTTTCTTGTTCCACTGCCTGATATAAACTTAATCAAATTGATCAACTTTTCTAGATCAAAGTAGTTTTAAGTATTGACTTACCACATGCATATCAAATCTAATCTATATAACTGGAACTAACTAGCCAAGTACAATAGGTGCTATGAAAGGATTTTGATTAATTCTGCTGATAGATATAATATTTAATGAGCGATACAATATTCCGGGTGCATATAATGTACATAATAAGATGCACAATACACAAAGAATAGACCTATATTACAACAGTAAAGTTAGAATAATGAGCCATAAAGAATCCAAGAGGCTATTACGCATGGAACAAACAGCAGAAGAGTATTAAACGTATAATTGCTTCTTTAATGGTATTACACTTGTCAATTGACTTAAATAAACAACCAGACAAACCTCACAAAGTCGTAAGCTGATTCAGCCTCTGAAAGTGGAAGGCCTACGAGTCAACAAGCGTTTGAAAGGAAACAAAGAAGGCCGATAAGATGTCCTACGTTTCATATTCCCTGCAAAGGATGGATGGAAACGTTAAAACATATGCTTTAGGCAGAAACTAAAAGGAAAATTCATCAGAAGAACAGAACAGAACAATACAAGATAAATATGACTAATTATCTGAAGGAAAAGACATTATGCAGAGCAATTGAACTTGAAAGTTTCCAACCATCCCTACCAAAAGGGCATCCAATCGTAAGGAGGTAATAACAGATTTGCACCAATGCAGGGCATCAAATGCTAATGGTAACCAATAAACACTAACAGGTGACTCAAAGACAGAAATAGCTTACTCAACCAAAGGCAGAGATAGGATAAGTTTATGGGCTCTGAACTTGCCATTGAACCGATAGCTCGTTTTAGTAACTGGTTTCACAATTAATATTTATACAACTTAATGAATCCTAATATAAATACAGGGTCTAATTAAAAGCTACTGGATTCAACATATGCTGATACTAGCAAGAAAAGAACTTTTGCAACTGAGACCATGAAGATAGAGGGAAAAAGAGAAATGAATGGTTTTCTGAATGTTATATCAGTAAATAAATCGTCCATGAAGATAATGACTATGCTATCCACTTCAAATCTTATGCTCCGTTTTGTTTGACCTGGTTGGTGTTTTTCAGGACTCACATAGATATAATTTAAAATACGTTTGAGAATAGTTATGGTGTTCAAGACCAAATGAAAAATAAGTCAATTTACCCTGAGGAAGCGAAGTTGGAGTGTTGGACAATCACTCACAAAACTAATAGAGTTATACCTGACAAAGATCCACCCAGGATCTGATGACTTAGTCCAGCACTATCACCAGCGTGTTTCAGTTCTCCCTCTGTAACATCATTGCTTGGCACCTTCTCAGCAACTAAATACTCATTATCCACTTCCATTGGATTGCTATGCTCACTGTTGGATGATCCAGCAGGTAAGGTAGTAGAATGATATCTCATCTCCCTAAATTGTTCTTTCTCAGTTGGATTGTTATTAACTCGTGCCTCAATCAAGGCTACACCATCTGCACCATTTTGATCACGGGAATCTGTGTGGAAGCTACCTGAGATCCCAAGCTGCTGAACATTTGAACCAGTGAAAATCTCATCCTTTGAAAGTGTAACATCCGCCAAGGAAGAACTAGAAGAAAGAGTAACTTCAGAATCTGTTCTGCAAGTAGAGTTTGCTGCACTCTCTGGCAAGACTCCAGCACTACTAGCTGAAGAAGTTCCAAGTTGAAAATCATGTATTATGTTCTCAGAAGTATCCTGCACGTCTAACTTACCTGTAATTTTCATTTCCTCATTGTCAAACATACTATTTTCTCCCACTTCCATATCTCTTCTGCAGGTGTGGATTGTCACACCATCTAGCAAGACACCATTCCCTTCACAACTAACTGGACTAGTTTCTGTTTGCAAATCATGCATTTTGGTCCCAGATGTATCTTTTATATCTAACTTCATTGTAAATTGTATATCCTCATTATCAATCCTACCGTTTTCCTCTTCTTTCTCCAAATTAGCAGCATCATTTAGAGGAGCAATGGACAAATGTGGCACCCTAACTTTTTCAGAACCAGAACCCTGTTGGTTTTTATCGGTATCATCTTCTAGAATTGAACATTCTACAGGCAGAAAATTGACACCACCTGGTTGTTGTGATATCCCAGAACTTGGAAGAGTCATCTCATCCACCTGAACACCTGCCAATTCTGCAATAGCATCCACAGGAACCTGCCCCGACACTGTTGAAGATATCAAATCTTTAATCTGGAGCCCATGTGCAGGCAGGTTATTCACAGTCGAACTAAAGTCGATGGGTTTCACTTCTTTTGGTACATTTCTGGAGACAGAAAAAGATTTCTTGATGTCGTCTAACAGCAAATCACCCTCACCACTAGAAATAGGATCCCATTTGTTGAGCCAATCGTCAAATTCAGGTTCCTTGATGCCCGATGTTATTGGTTCAACCTTAATTGCCTCCTTGTGATAACATTTTTTCCTTAAAGCATTAGTTATTACAGTTCTGCCAAAGGATAGAATACTTCAAAATCCATCATGCGAAAGTGCTGGTAACTCAAAAAAATGAAGTAATTTCTGTAAGTTACCTACAATTTTTGGAAAGCGCTGCTTTAGCACATTCCAGTTGGAGACCGAGCAAAGATGCCAAATTTGCTACATCATAAGGCCCTCTAAGTTCGGTTACAGAAGGAGCAGCACTGGAGAAAAGAAGATTCTTTCCTCGAGTCCAATCCACCAGCAACTGGATATTTAGCAATTAGATCAGATTAGATTTGACATATTCTAGACACCAAAGATAGTAAGAAAATACAAATCATAAGTCTTAAATTAGGTTGAATGTGTTATATTTGTGAATTGAGAAAATCCCTGCCAAAAGTATTTTCCTACATTTTGAGTTCTATATGAATTAGTGACTGTCAATGTCTTTGCTCTATGCTTAACTTGTAGAATATGCAATGTCCTTTGTACAATTTCACTATTTTTGGGTCCTAGCCAGGTTAGCAGAATACTGTTGCCCTGGTATTATGGTAAAATCCATGAACGACAGAGAATAAAGTCACAATGTATGTAGAGTATTTAGTATCTAGAAATCTAAGAAGAAAGCCTCATAATCATTTAAGAATGCCAACTGCCTTTAGATACAACCAAATTCAAATAAAAATTTCCAGTAAAGGCAAGGCCACACAAAAAGGAAATGGCTTATACTTCAAAGTAAAGACTTCCATTTTTTATTAAGAAAATTGTCTAGCTAATAAGGGTAGAATTGCTTATGCGATAAGGTACATGAGGTGGAGTGCATAGAAGGCGAGAAAGAGAATATAAATTTGGTTTCACTATAGATAAGGAAAACAGAAGCTGTGATGCAAACTACCATAAGTCGGGAAATGTTCAAAAGCCATTTTTTAAATTTGGTATAGGTGCTTCACATATAAGAAAGGACCTGTGGACTACTAATTTATCTTCATTAATGGAAAAAGAAAGTAACAAAATGGACAGTGAGGATTCACATGGCCAACTGCAAGTAGATTCGGATTGAGGATTACTTGGTGTAGGCGTAAAAGGAAAAAGAAACTGAAAATGTAGACCAATTAGGCTTGATAACTCTTAACGCATATTAGAGAACATGCAATAGTTCCTACGAATTCAACATGAAGCTTGATTTATTTTTTATTTTTTATAAGGTAGAAAACCCCTAGTTAGAGGTTGCCACTGTAGAAAACTGTTTTACTTAATATCAAGAGGATTTCATGTCTTCTCTTAAGCCCATACTATACCAACTACTAAAACCAAATACAAAAGAATAAAACCAGATTTCCCGGACTCACCTTAGCATTAGATATAGTTTGCCTTCTCATTTGGGCATCCAAAATAAGACTTGAGTAAGTAATCTCAAAATATACTCCACGCTGCAATAAAAAGAAATCAAAACTCTCAATCATCCAGAAAACCATAAACAGCTAAAGATGTGGTTCAGCTAACTTTGAGCATACACCATCTTTGGATGCCATTCATTTTTTCCTCCACATTAAGAAGTTCCTTCAACGAATTAGTTTCAGTTAGAAAGTTATGATTTACACATCTTAGTGGTTAATATTTAGCATACCAAAAGCCCTGGACAGAAATGAAACCTAACTATCTTTTAAGGGAATCAAATACAAGCCAAATGAACATAGATATCTCTTTCCAAGGAGTTTTACTTGCAACGAATGACAATTCATCAGCATATAGCTCCTTAAGTCTGGAGATCCAATTGCTTGCACCATGTTTATTCCTAACCTAGTTTCAAGACTTAATAATCAAATATCACATGCTAAATTAAGAAAACCTCTGCAATATGTTTACCTCAGTAAGATTAATCACCTCAAGCATATTTAATGACCGAATGAGGAAACAAATAATATCACAACTACCCCTCAGTCCCATATAAGTTAGGACCAGCTAAAAGAGGAAATACCATAACAAACAGAAATCACAAAGGCGCAAGTAGACAATTATTAGTATTATTAAGGAGCATGCTTTGGATGATATGTGCATGAGAAGTTCTCAGTCTGGTAATCGCTAACTATCTTTTGATTATACTACAAGGTCGAGGAGCTTAAACCACCTGTTCTACATCCCTTCTGTATAATGTCCATACATATAAAATCATTTATCATGTTAATGACATGATGCATGTTCGGTTTGAAGTATTGAAATGTTTGAATCGTGTATGAGTCTCAAAAGACATGCAGCCAGCAGGTCCTTGGCTAAGATAAACGTTCCAAATATTTGCAAACTGTGATCTGCAATAACCTTTGCAGCTTTGCTCATACGTTTGGATCTTATAAGACCAAGTTACATAACGCTTTGTCCACCTAACGATGGCAAAATAAACCAAAAGCAGAATCACTGGTCATCAGAATATAAGCAAGGGAATGACTTTCTTCTTCTTTCTTTTTTTGTCCTAAATAGGTATAAAATCAAGGGAAAGACTTTCCAGTTTTACTTTTTATTTCACTTAATAGTATTCTCTTTAAGGAGAACACATAATATTCTTTATAACCAAAGCCTAGTAGAAATCAAAAATATATTGAGAACCCAATTTTTACTCCCACATGTGCAATCCTCTTCAACCATTCTATCCAAACTAAATAAAAGAAAGTAGCTGTAGTTCAGCACTACCTTTGTCTATTACATGTTTATATTAAAGATGATTGTTTCATTCTAATCAGAGCTCCAAAGATTCAAACATATGTTATTTGAACAATCTTTCTTCAAAAGCATCGGGCCCTTGTCCACTAGTGACCCACCACAACTCTAACAATGTTGGACTCATTCAGACTTCCTTTTTTTTATGATGACCATGGTGTCTCGGCCATCTTTTTCGCGCACCTCAACTAATTCCATGGGATACCTGCCTCCTCCCACTAGCAACAGGTAACTCTGTCCACCAAGGCTAAGACAAATGGGAAGAATCACCTACTGTTTTTTGTTTCCGCTCTTTTTTCACTTTATCAATAGTATACTATCCCAATATTTCATGAAGTGCACATAGACTAGGATTCGCATCATGATTATGAATATTACATTAATAAAGGGCACACCTGGATTGCAGCTTTAACCATAGATTGCTTCAACCTAAATGGCAACTTATCCGAGAAATCAATAGCAATTATGTCCACCTAAAAGTTGAAAAGAAAAAGGTAAGCACAGAAACAACTAGTGTATAAGACATGCAGAACTGCAACATCTAAAGTCTTCAAGGAAATAGAGACAAAAATGATTGTTAACATATAAAGTTCGCATCGTCCTTTTTTTATAATAGCTACTCCATGATAAAAATTCACCAGTATTGCCCCTTTTCTGTAATCTACAACGTGGGCAACAGTATGTAGACCTCTAACTCATACTCAACTAAACTTTCCGTAAATATTCAATACTTCATCTCAGCACAAATAGAGATATTCTTATTACTTTACTTTTTGATCCGTACCAAAAAGAGAGTTTTGTAGTAAGTTTTCCAATTCCAATTTTCTACCAGAGTATTACACCCATCTTCAAGATTCAAAATGTATCTTTATTTCCTAAACTCCTTGCTCAATCAAACTAACACACTTAAATTGGGTCGGACTGAGTATTCAACAAACCTCGGAAACCTGGCAAGCCTGTTCAAACGCCTGCTGATTGAGGGGTCTCACGGCAACAATATCATAGCTTTTCAGAATAGGATTTCCAGAATTAAGAGCCGAAGCCTGAGATGAACTATCAATCACAACCGTCAAACGCGTGTACTGCCGAAAAGGGGCTGAAACGGGTACATTTAAGAGTTTTCTGTGAAACTCTACAGCTGAGGAAAGTGAAGGTGCAAGTTTCAAAACAGAAGAAAGAGGGAATAAAGGGATACAACAACGATCCGATTCCGACATTACACCTCTGAAAGTACGATTGTATGCTATTCCAGTATAACCCAATTCCACAGCCTTGATTATGAGCTTGAGACGTATGGCTTTTAGGGTTTTTTTATCTGTAACGATGTTTCTATCGGATTCATAGTAGGGTACGTTGAGATCGAAGAAACCCATGATGATGAATTTGTGTGTGTTGGAAGGAGAGAAATTGGCAGAGAGTGTAGAGAAGAAAGGGGCAGAAATTCGGTAATGCTGGTTAGAAGAAGGGTTTAAGGGGTTTGGGTTTAACTCAATTTATTTTTTTCTAGAAAATTGAATAAAAAGTATTAAATAAATCTTGGTTTTGTTTTTTTGTGACACTTTGATCAAGATAGGATCAAACCCACTTAAAAATGTAATTAAGTTAATCTGAGACCACATTAACATTTTCAAAATTTTCTAATCTTTTATAAAATACAAAAAAACACTATATGTTTCAACTACTTTAATTCTATCCAAACCATTAAAAAAAAGTAAATGAAATTAGAATTTTCTCTCTTCTTCTTCTCTCCAACGTTTTGCTCTTCTTCTTTTTCCTTAAAAAATCTGACTATCAACATATATTCTCCCTATTATCTTCCCCCTCATCTCCGGCCGTCACTTTCTCTTTCTAAAACAGAAGGTCGTGTTCAACTTAAAATGGGTAAGTCATTTTTTTGAAAGATTTTACAATTTTCGAACAACTCATTCTTGATACTAAGTTTTTTTCTTGGGTTAATGAACAAGAAATCGTTCTATAGATGTGAAAATTGAATAATGGTGTAATGGTGCCTATTATTTATTGTTTTCGAAAGAAAATCGACAAACCCAGAAAAAAAACCTAATTTTGAGGAAATGTATATGTATTGTTGTTGTTCAGTGAAAAGTCCCTGTTTTTGCTTTTGTTCTTCTTTTTGTGACCATTTTCTTCATATGATTGTAGAAATATAGTCTTGTTCAACTGTCCAACATATATTTCATTTGTTGAAAGATGTATTGTATGTTGCAACATATTAGTGATATGTTGGTACATATTCCAACATAGTTGTCATATGTTGGAATATGTCACATATGTGTTAGAGCAACATAATGGTCATCTGTAGTAACAGGTTACCCATATATTGAAAAAGAAGATTCATTTGTGGCAACTGAAGATTTATCTGTGTCAACAAAAGGTACATATGTGGCAACAGAATGTTCATCTGTGTCAACATAGGTATAAATTGCTACCCCTTATTATTTTATAATTAATTGTAAACTCTCAACCTTTTTTAATTTACCTTGTAGATAAAATGTCACAAGAAGCTTCATTTGTGGCAACATCTCAATCTTTTGTTGGTGCTGCTTCCCCTTCTAACATCAAATGCTCTTCTTGTCGATGGCAAGGATGTGAGCAGCAACATGATTATTTTATTAGTCGTGTTAAAGAACTCACTAATATTTTTAAGAAAATAACTTATAATATTGATGTTCATACATCCAAGAAGATTTCACAGCCTTTGAAGTGTAGGAAGTTGAAAAAATAAATTTTTCGATCACTATCTATGATTAATAAAAGAAAAAAATCAATGACTACTACTCCAGTATCTTTCTTAACCGTAAAAGGCATGGAGAAAGAGAAAGAGAAAGAGAAAGTGAAAGAGAAAGAGGAAGAGGAGAAAGAGAAAGAGAAAGAGAAAGAGAAGAAAGTCGTCAGTAGTGATGTGAAGCAACAATATCCATTTGAAGGTTTTAACATTGTCGGCGAGGGTCCAACTGAATTAATGTCCTCCTTCTCACAATGGATAAACGAGGGTCTTTACAAGCATCATGCAAAAAATTAAAGTCCTTCAACTATTATTAGTATTTCTTCTTGATGTCGACTAAATAATATTTTTAATGTTTACAGAAGAGACAAGGATGATCACTACTTAGTCAATTGCTCGAAACTTGGATTCAAACAATTTAATTTTGTAGTTGCATTTTCAAAGAAGAAGGACTGGTTCTACGTAATGTCTCAACCCAATAGGTGTTGGACTGATGAAGTAAATCCATGCTCACTTATGTTTTGATTAAGACATGAATAAATACAAATAATTGATACAGAAATACACTGTGCAGCATGTGGATGTCATTTTGCACTATTTGCGGAAGAAGGCGAAGCAACAGAGTCATTCTAAATATCGATATACCACTACTAATTATTTTTTTCAAAACATATATTGACAATGCCAGTGTTGTTCCTGAACATGAGAATAAAATCGTTGACACTATCAAAGGGTTTAGTATACCTGCTGGACTGTCTTGGCACCTCATAGATGAGGTTTATGTCCCTGTAAATTGTAATGGGGAGTTTCATTGGGTCCTGACTGTCGTTGTATTGAAGGAACGATGCATAAAGGTGTATGATTCGATGTCCTCATCTAGGACTAACAGAAAAATATCCGTCGAGATTCAAAAGTTTTGTACAATGTTGCCAAAGTACCTTGAATCCAGTGAATTTTTTGAGCAAAAGATCGAACCAACTGGTCAGTTCTTGAATCTTACCAGGGCAAGTACAAATCTCACGCATTCGAAGTCATACATGTTACTAGTATTGCCCAACAAGCAAGAAATAGTCTGTAAGTATCACATTATTTTTTTGTCTTACCACTGTCGAAATGTGATGTTATTAGTTTATTATATTTTTTAATTGATGATATATCATGCAGAGATTGTGGACTTTTTGTTGCTGCATACGCTGAGTTTTTTAGTGATGGACTATAAGTACCATCTTATGGAATTATTCCTCAATCCCTTCGCATGAGATATGCTTCACTCCTATGGAATTATTGGATTTTAAAGGCTCAGAGTATCTATGTTAGTAACAATGAAGACCCACGGAAGACTAGACCTAAAAAAAAATAAAGTTTAAATCTCCAGATGAAAATGGTATGGTTACCACCATTAATTAGATTTAGTTTTGATGGTTATGTATTAATTACCTTTATGTTGATAAGTTGTAAAAATTAATTGGTGAAGTGTTCATTTTTGCTGATATATTAATAATTATTATTATATTTATTTTGTTGGAATAAATGTCAATTATGTTGGAAAGGAGGAAATGTGGTATCTGTGCCAACATATATAGCCTTTGTTGTAAAAAAATCACACAATTATCTGTATGTGTCCCAACAGAAAGGTGATATGTGGCAACATATATAACCTCTGTTGTAAAAAAAAATCACAGAATTATTTGCATGTGCCCTAACAGAAAGGATATATGTGGCAACATATGTCACTTTGAATTGCCATATGTTGCAACATTATATTGTCGAAATTCAAAAAAAATTAAAAAGTTGAAAACAACTGTCATTTTCCCTCTCTCCTCTATAAAATGTTGTTTCATATTCCAAATTTAATTTACTTTTACTAATTTCCATTTTGTTTTCTTCTTTCCTCTCATCTCTCTTGTTTCTCCATTATTATTCTTCACAGATCCAGTTGTTGTTGTGATTTTTTCTACAATATAAGTGTAATCTGTTGCGATATTTTCTATAATAATAGTTCCAGTGCGTCGTTATTGCCCTCATCATTCCTAATTTATCGTCGATATCTTCTCAGGTAAAATTTAATTAGGGTTTTGAAATACTTACTGATATTAAATCAGGACGCTTTTAGTGGTTAATCGCTTATTTGTTTGTAGGCTGGTTGGTTTGATCGGTTATTATTCCTTTTGAAATATTATCTGATTTCAAAAAGCTTCAATTTGTAGTTGGTTTGTTTGGGTATAGGGAGGGATTTGTGGTTTGTTGGTTGGTTCATGAGTAGTATTGAATCGTATTTGGTGTTTTCTAACGGGTGATGTGTTGTTGTTTGTGTTGTTGTGTGTTGTGTTGTTGATAAATTAAAATTAATATAAAAACACATAAAAATGAAAGAAACAAACAAAAAATCCCCAATATTCCAATACAACAAATGTTTACTAGTAATCAACTCCTTTGCACTCAGTTTGTTGTTTTTTCGTTGTTTGTATTAAAATATTACTTTTTTTGTTTTATTTTACTTGATTCATGTTTACTTGATACTACCCTAAAAAATATTTACGAGAGGTTTATTTTGTTTAACTAACTCTATTAATTATATTTTAAAATTTTAAATTTAATTACTAACACTTTATGTGAGATGGATATCTATATAAAATTTTACTATTTTAAAGTTGTCATAGATACACACGAAATGTAAGTATTAGGGGTGTGCAAAAACCGAACGTAAAAGTGTTATTGGTTTATTGTTATTGGGTTATTGGATTAATGGTTTTATAAAAAAAAATTATTGGGTTATCGGTTCGATATTGATTTTGTAATATTGGGTTAACCGATAACCCATTAAGAATATAATGATTTATTATTTTAATTTTTAGTCATACATAAATATCAAACAAAAAATATTAATATAATCACTATATTAAATTATAACTATAAGGACCCTACACAATTAACACTGCTTAACTCTGTTATCTGCATTTACCCTTTAGGTTTTAATATTATTTTAGTCTTTAGATTCACAACGTCAAAATCTAAAGAACTAAGAACGGCGACGACTATGGTTTGCAACGACAACGGCAAGAGTTAGGCAACGACTAGGGTTGTGAATTGTGAGTATTTGCTTTACTTTTACTACACTAAGCCGAATTTTTGCACTCAATGAGTAATTTGACTTCTCTCTTTTTTATTTTCCGTCAAATTGTTGGACAAGTCATATATTTGTTTTGAAAATATTTTCTTATTGGTAAAATCGAAAACCAAACCGTTAAAGACCAAAACCTGATAAACCGATAACAAATATCTTATTGGTTTGGTTATCGGCTTAGCATATTTAAAAACCAAAAACTGATAAACTGAACCGATAATACTTAAAATCGAATCGAACCGATCAATACACACCCATAGAAAGTATGTGCAAATCAAATACCAAAGTTGGACAAATTTGTGGCAAAAGAAATGCTAAATGAAAAAAATTTCAATTACCAAAATTTGTGATTATGTCTGTCTGAAAGATAAAATCATAACCAAAATAATACTAAGAGTTTAAAACATCTTAAAAATGAAAATGGGTAGGCCTAAACTCTTGAAATTACCAATATTCATTCTACACTTATAGATGATTTATTATTATATAAAGGGAAAATACATATAAAAATGTATTTAATACTTAAACTACACGGGTGTTTAAATACCCCCTTTAACATCTTTGAAGTGATTGTTTTTCCACCCTGAGATTATAACACCACTCTCACCCTCCACGTCATAGCCACATAAGCGCCACATCATAACCATGTAGGCACCACATCATTAATTTTCTTTTAACTTATTCACCATTTTTTCTTAAACACTTTTTAAAATTAATTACATCAATTAATCAATTTATAAATACATACCCCTTCCCTTCTCTTTCTTCTTCCTTGTTGTTCACCATTTCAACCTTCAATACTTTCTTTTCTTATTCTTCATTATTCAACAATTTTTTAAATAACTTTAAAGAAGAAAATTCACTATTATATTCTCATTATTTTCTTCGAACCCTCCCCATGAATTTACCCTTTTGGAGAATGAATTTTGTTGAAAGCCAATTTTTTCTTGTCAACTCAAATAAGAAAAGAAGATTTCATAAGAAAGTTGATCCAAGAAAAATATAAATTCTATGAGAAATGTTTGAATGTATCTAGAAATGTTTGAATGGATCTAGAAATCAAAATGAGTCACTCAAAATTCAGAAAAGTTTACATTTGCGAAATCGACATCAATAATATAGAGTGAAATTGACGTAAATAAAATGTCATTGGTATTAAATTTTACGGATTATTAAAGGACTAGTGAAATGAAAATAGTGGATATAGGTGGAGATGAAGATGGAGGAGGAGGTGTTTCAATGGAGAAAGAGGGGTATTGAGGAAGACAACAAAATGAAAAGAAAAACAATTTAAAGAAATTAAAAAGGGATCCACAAATTTCATTTACCTCTAAATAAGAAAATTTACATATTTTTTAAAGAGTTAATTTATCAAGAAAAACTATTTAAAATATTAGTTATATATTGGCCAATAAAAAAAGGCCATGTGTAGTGTCACGCCCCAAATTAGGGGAGGCATGACTGGCACTCGATACCTTATGCGATCGAGTTAGCCACTGAAACATACTGACTCAACTGTGGGCCTAGAAGTTTGGGCAGCAAAACATCTAAAAATGGACCATCAAGGTCATAACCTGAATATCCGCAAGTCATATAGACGAAGGTAGACAAACCAAAGATAATAAAGTACTAGCTAGCCGATAAGGCTGCAGCTGAAGATATACATACGTACATACATATATATACATGCCAAGCCTATGAGGCTGGAGACCAGAAGCTGCAGAAAGAAACCTAGAATATCGTGTCCACAATAGCCTCTAAGAGTGTCATAAGCACTGATCGGGACAAGGCCCCGATTATACCCAAACTGTACAACAAAAGTAAACATCCTATGAAAGCTCCGGGTAAAGGTGGAGCTTACCAACTCACAGCTGGACCGCAAATCCTAGTGGAGGGGTCAATTAGAATCTATACCTGGACCTACACGCACGAAACAAAAATGCAACGTCCCCAGGAAACGGGACGTCAGTACGAATAAAAATGTACTGGTATGTAAGGTAGAAAGTAGAATCATTAATAGTTGCTGGAAAAAGGGTAATAAAGATACCACCTGAAACAGAACTATGATAGCCTCCATGGCTGACATCCAACCTTATATAAATTAAATATTGTAACACCCCGCTACTAGAAAGACTTAGAATTAGAAACCGTTTTTTTTTTTAAATAATCAAATTTGAAAAGTTTGACCAAGTTAAGTAAAGTATGAATTTTGGGTCAACTTCAAACTACCATAAATCATAGCTCAAGATGAGTTAGGTGTGCTACCAGATACCGTAGGAAATATCTTTCAATTATCTTTCCAACGCCACCGAGTTTTCTCAATTTCGAGTTCGTATGAGGGAGATATGCCAATTTGAAGTTTAGTTGTCTAGATAAGGAAAGTCAAAACCAGATTTTAGAAGTGTATTATGGTCTTTTCACTACCCAACTATTAAATTTCATTTTTGGTAATTAAGTTGGGATCTAAACTGATTTGGTTTAGTTTACGCTTTATCAAAAAGAGTTAGACTTTTGAGAGAAGAGAAAAGAAGAGGAGAAATGAGGAGAAGGAACAACGATTCGTCGATTTCTTGAGGGATTGATTGCAGATTTCGCCAAGGATTCGATCCTACGAGGTATTTGAGTTCACATAGCATTGGGTTCGTTCACCCACGCGCCAAACATGTTTATTTCAGTATGATTTTCGTCCTAAAAGATTGAGAATTTGAAGTTCTTGAGTTGTCTTCTTGAATTGCCTTCGTTCTTGAATTTGGGGTGAGATTAAGGAGTTTTTGAGAGTTTAAGGTCGATTGTTAGAGTTATTTTGAGTTAGATTCTCGTATATATGTTCTGGGTATCTGAATCTAAAGAGGAATTGAGAAAAAGAATCGAATTTAGGCAAATTGGGGTTAGAAAATGAAGAAGGAAAAAGTCGCGCAAATCTGGGTACCAGGTCCGTGTTGCGGACCTGTTCCTCAAGATTGACAAAATTTTCTCCGCGTCGCAGAGTGGTCATGAACCATTCTGCCTCAAAATTTATTTTACGACCAAATAATTAAATGCATCTCCGCATCACGGACTTGCTTCAAGACAGTTATTTCTTGATCGTTTCTCATGTTTAACTATCTAAAAACACTCCTAAACATCCTGATATCTTTTCTATCACAAATCACATTCCTTGAATCCATAAATTCAAATTCAAGGAAAGTTAAGAGCCAAGTCAAGAGAAGTTCATAGAGTCTTCCAAAAGTCTTTTACAAATATTTTAACTTTGATTTAAGACCTGAGTTTTGAGTTGAGTAAAGAGTAAAGATTGAAGTTCATTTCTTCATAAGAGTATATCGGGACTATGTATTCCCAAAGAGTAAAATGTTTTCACATTTAAACAAGAAAGAAAACTGAGATTTCCAAAAGAGCCTTTGAGCTAGTTTTTTAGTAAAGAGTAAATGTTTTCACAATTAAACAAGAGAGGAAACACTGATTTCCAAGAGAGTCTTCGTGCTAGTCTTTGAGTAATTATCTCAAACAACAGTATTTTGTTTTTAAACATATGAGCTAGTATATTTTGGGAGTAGTATTGAGCATCGATATGGGGAAGAGTTCAGACAACTCCCAGCCCCCATAAACCATGTAGCCATCATGGGTTGAAAAGGGTCATACTTTTTAGAGGATTTTTAGTGCTTTTTAGCATAGACTAGTAGATCCACTTAGTAGTTAGGTTTTATGCCCTTGGCAAGGTATAGGACGGCCCTAGAAGCGTGAGGCAAAACGATGTATCATCACATAGCTCTTAAGCGATGGTTGTCGGTCAGAGAAACTCCCACAAAAGTATTTTGTATTCTTATATACACAGAAGTAAATTGTATTTTTATACACATTCCAGAGTTTATATTGTATCTTTGCATACATACAAAGTTACTATTGTATTTCTAAATACACAGAGTTGATATCCATGTTTTAAAGCTTTTCTTTATACTGCACTTATTTATACTGCATTATATTGAAATGAGTTCAGTTTAGTTCAATTCAGTTGAGACCAGGTTTTTCCTTTCAGTTCCCTTTTCAAGCTTATGTCTTGTTTTAGAATTCCCCTTGCATGCTTGTACATTCAATGTACTGACGCCATTTGGCCTGCATCGTTGTTATGATGCAGATACAGGTAACCAGGATCAGCATCCAGTGCATCGTTGATTCTAGTCGAGCTTCAGAGTTTGTTGGTGAGCCTCCTTGCTTCCGGAGGATGCCTATTTTTTTCAGTATGTTAGTTCATTAGGATGTCGTGGGTCTTTTCCGATGTCCATCGCAGTTGTTGAGATGCTTCATAGAAAGTAGTTGATGTTAGTTCTTGAGTCTTTCCATTTCAGTTATGTTTAAGACTTGAGTTGCCACTTTGGCCAGTGAATGTTTATTTTAATACATTCTAAGTTATCTATTGACTAGTTCAGTTTACTTTCTTTAAAGTATTTTTATCATGAGTAAGTCTTCCGCTAAGAGTTAAGCCAGGCCAAGGGTTTGCTTGGGGCCAGCAATGGTTCTCGAGTGCCAGTCCCGCCCAGGGTGTAGGCTCGGGGCGTGACAAACTTGGTATCAGAACACAGAGTTCAAGAGTCCTAGGGAGTCTATGAAGCCGTGTCTGTAGAGTCATAGTTATCGGTGTGAAGTGCGCCACATCTATAATTAGGAGGCTGCAACATTTAGGAACTATCTCACTTCTTTCATACTCATTTCATGCGATAGAGTTTATCTCTAAAAAGTTTCTTCTACTCCATGCTTGCGCATGTCTTTCAGATCATGCCTCCACGATGAGCTGTCTGAGGTCGTCCGGCTAGAAGGAATGTTGAGGAACAAGGGGTACCTAATGCACTAGAAGTGCAACCCCAATGAGAGGTCACCAATGCTGAGTTCTGTGAGGCTATCCGGATGTTAAATCAAGCAATGACCAATCAAGTTGGACAACAAAGAGGAGTTCGACAGGAAGTGGCTGATACTTCGAGGGTCCGTGAGTTCCTAAGGATGAATCCTCCAAGCTTCACTGGTTCAAGCGTCACAGAGGATCCAGAAAACTTTGTTGAAGAGCTTCAGAAGGTCTTTGAGATTATGCAGGTTACTGATGCTGAAAGGGTGGAACTAGCTGCATACCAAATTAAGGGTGTCGCTAGAATCTGGTTTGATTAGTGGAAAAAGAATAGAGCTGAGGGTGCACCACTTGTGAATTGGGCTTTGTTTGAGGAGGCTTTCATGGGGCGTTTCTTTCCCTGTGAGCCAAGAAAAGCAAAGGTACGAAAATTCCTTACTCTTAAGTAGGAATCTATGAGTGTTCATGAGTACAGTCTGAAGTTCACACAACTTTCCCTCTATGCTCCGGAGATGGTTGCTGACATGAGGAGCAGGATGAGTTTATTCGTTGTTGGGTTGTCTCGCCTGTCAAGCAAGAAAGGCAAGGCAGCTATGCTGATAGGGGATATGAACGTAGGAAGGCTAATGATCCATGCGCAACAAGTTGAGGAGGATAAGCTGAGGGATAAAGAAGAGTTTAAGAATAAGAGGGCTAAGACATCAGGGAACGAATCCGGGCAGCAAAAGATTAATGCGAACCGGTCTTCCTTCCAACAAAAACAGAAGGGACCTGCTCCATCATATGCTAGTGCACCTGCACCAAGGAACAAAGGTGAGTACAATAGTCAGAATTCACAGGGTTTCAGAGCTAGACCTTCCCATTCTCAAGGTAGTATGGCACAAGGGGTAGTAAGCCTCTTGCACGTGCTAAGTGTGGTAGGATCCACTCAGGGGTGTGTCGTGATGGATCCACTGGTTGTTTCAAGTGTGGTCAGAGAAGTCATTTTATTAGAGAGTGTCCTAAGAATAGGCAGGGTAGTGGTAATGGGGGCAATAGAGCCCAGTCTACTTCAGTTGCTCCACCAAACAGAGTTGCATCTGGTGGAGCTACTTCAGGGGAAGGCGGATGAGCAAACCGTCTTAATGCTATCACTAGTCGCCAAGAGCAAGAGGATTCACCAAATGTTGTCACTAGCAGGATCCAAGTCTTTAACTTTGATTTTTATGCTTTGCTAGATCTAGGGGCGAGTTTATCTTTTGTATCTCCTTATGTTGCGATGAATTTTGATGTTCTTCCTGAGCAACTTCTTGAGCCATTCAGTGCTACTACACCTGTTGGTGAGTCTATTCTAGCAGAGAGAGTCTATCGTGATTGTACAATTTACGTCAATCACAAGAGTACCATGGCTGACTTAGTTGAGTTAAATATGGTAGATTTTGATGTCATTCTAGGTATGAACTGGCTTCATGCCTGTTATGCATCAATAGATTGTAGAACTCGAGTAGTCAAGTTCCAGTTTCCCAATGAACCAGTTATAGAGTGGAAGAGTAGTTCAGCAGTGCCTAAGGGTCATTTTATTTCGTACCTTAAGGCGAGGAAGTTAGTTTCCAAGGGGTGTGTCTATCACTTAGTCCGAGTTAATAACTCTAGTGTTGAGATACCTCTTATCTAGTCAGTTTCAGTAGTAAAAGAGTTTCCAGAAGTCTTTCCAGATGATCTTCCCGCAGTCCCTCCTGAGAGAGAAATAGACTTCGGTATAGATATTTTTCCTGATACTCGTCCTATATCTATTCCGCCATATAGAATGGCACCAGCGGAGTTGAAGGAGTTAAAAGAGCAGTTGAAAGATCTCCTAGAGAAAGGTTTTATTCGACCAAGTGTCTCACCTTGGGGCGCTCCAGTCTTATTTGTGAGAAAGAAAGATGGTTCTCTTAGAATGTGTATAGATTACCGTCAGTTGAATAAGGTTACTATCAAGAATAAGTATCCTCTTCTGAGAATTGATGATTTTTTCGATCAGCTTCAGGGTGCCACTTGTTTTTCTAAGATGACCTCAGATCAGGCTACCATCAGTAGAAAGTAAGGGAATATGATATTCCAAAGACAGCATTCAGGACCCGTTATGGTCATTATGAGTTTCTGGTCATGTCGTTCGGTTTAACTAATACACCTGCAGCGTTCATGGACCTTATGAATAGAGTATTCAAGCCTTATTTAGTCATGTTTGTTATTGTGTTCATTGATGACATACTAATCTATTCGAGGAATGAGGAAGATCATGCTAGTCATCTCAAAGTAGTTCTCCAAACTCTAAAGGATAGAGAGTTGTATGCTAAGTTCTCTAAGTGTGAGTTCTGGCTTGAGTCTATGGCTTTCCTAGGCCACATTGTTTCCGGTGATGGAATTAGAGTTGATACTCAGAAAATAAAGGCAGTGCAAAATTTGCCTAGACCCACATCTCCAACTGATATTAGGAGTTTCTTGGGGTTGACTGGATATTATAGAAAGTTTGTCGAGGGATTTTCATCTATTTCATCTCATTTGACCAAGTTGACTAAGAAAACAGTGAAGTTTCAATGGTCTGAAG
Source organism: Solanum etuberosum (assembly GCA_029582245.1). Lineage (NCBI taxonomy): Eukaryota > Viridiplantae > Streptophyta > Magnoliopsida > Solanales > Solanaceae > Solanum > Solanum etuberosum. The sequence continues at coordinate 41,050 of JAJONR010003089.1, read as the reverse complement.
CTTGTGAGAAAAGCTTTCAGGAATTGAAAAAGAGGTTGACTACTGCCCCAGTATTGATCTTACCAGAGGGTACGCAAGGCTTTGTTGTATATTGTGATGCGTCCAGAGTTGGTTTGGGTTGTGTGTTAATGAAGAATGGCAAAGTTATATCTTATGCCTCCAGACAACTTAAGGTTCAGAAGAAGAATTACCCAACCCATGATCTAGAGTTGGCTGCCGTAGTATTTTCTTTGAAACTATGACGTCATTATCTTTATGGTGTTCATGTAGATGTGTTCACCGATCATAAGAGTCTTCAGTATGTGTTTAGTCAGAAAGAGCTTAATCTCAGACAGTGAAGGTGGTTAGAGTTACTCAAAGATTATGACATGAGTATTCTTTATCACCCAGGTAAGGCTAATGTTGTTGTTGATGTCTTGAGTAGATTGTCTATGGGTAGTACCGCCCATTTTGAGGAAGATAAGAAAGAGTTAGCAAAAGAGGTGCGCAGACTTGCACGATTAGGAGTCCGACTAAGAGATTCCACTGAAGGAGGAGTAGTGGTGATGAATGGAGTTGAATCATCATAAGTGTCAGAAGTGAAAGAGAAACAAGACTAAGATCCTATTTTGCTTGAATTAAAGGCAAATATTCATAAGCAAAAAGTAATAGCTTTTGAACAAGGGGGAGATGACGTATTGAGGTATCAAGGTAGATTGTGTGTACCAAGAGTGGATGAACTCCAAGAGAGGATCATGGAGGAAGCTCATAGCTCCAGATATTCTATCTATCCGGGTTCCACAAAGATGTATCGTGACTTGAGAGAAGTATATTGGTGGAGTAGTATGAAGAAAGGTATTGCTGAGTTCATGGCTAAATGCCCGAATTGTCAACAAGTTAAAGTAGTGCAGCAAAGGCCCAGTAGTATGGCTGAGAATATAGAACTTTCGGAATGGAAGTGGGAGATGATCAATATGGATTTCATCACAAGTTTACCAAGGTCTCGCAGGCAGCATGATTCCATTTGGGTGTTTGAGCTAGATGTTAGATGTTACACCCTTAACCTACTAAGAGTAATCTCATTCGAGAATGAATGTTCCCAAGGGGGATATATTGTAACACCCCGCTACTAGAAAGACTTAGAGAAAGAAACCGTTTTTTTTTTAAATAATCAAATTTGGAAAGTTTGACCAAGTTAAGTTAAGTATGAGTTTTAGGTCAACTTCAAACGACCATAACTCCAAGCTCATGATGAGTTAGGTGTGCTACCAAATACCGTAAGAAATATCTTTGAATTATCTTTCCAACGCCACCGAGTTTGCTCAATTTCAAGTTTGTATGAGAGAGATATGCCCATTTGAAGTCGGGTTGTCTAGATAAGGAAAGTCAAAACCGGATTTTAGAAGGGTATTATGGTCTTTTCACTACCCAATTATTAAATTTCATTTTTGGTAATTAAGTTGGGATCTAAACTGATTTGGTTCAGTTTAAGTTTTATCAAATAGAGTTAGGGTTTTGAGAGAGGAGAAAAGAAGAGGAGAAGGAGCAAGGATTCGTCGATTTCTTGAGGGATTGATTGCAGATTTCGCTAAGGATTCAATCCTACAAGGTATGTGAGTTTACATAGCGTTGGGTTCATTCACCCACGCGCCAAACATGTTTATTTCAGTATGATTTTCGTCCTAAAATATTGAGAATTTGATGTTCATGAGTTGTGTTCTTGAATTTCCTTTGTTCTTGAATTGCGGATGAGATTGAGGAGTTCTTGAGAGTTTAAGGTCGATTGTTAGAGTTGTTTTGATTTAGATTCTAGTGTATATATTCTGGGTATCTGAATCTAAAGAGGAATTGATAAAAAGAATCGAATTTAGGCGAATTGGTGTTAGAAAATAAAAAAGGAAAAAGTCGGGCAAATCTCGGTACCAGGTCCTCGTCGCGAACCTGTTCCTCAGGATTGAAAAAAAATTATCCGCGTCGCGGAGTGGTCACGGACCGTTCTGCCTCAAAATTTATTTTGCGACCAAATAATTAAATGCATCTCTGCGTCACGGACTTGCTTCCAGACAGTGATTTCTTGATCGTTTCTCATGTTTAACTATCTAAAAAACTCCTAAACATCATGAGATCTTTCCTATCACAAATCACAATCCTTGAATCCATAAATTCAAATTCAAGGAAAGTTAAGAGCCAAGTCAAGAGAAGTTCATAGAGTCTTCTAAAAGTCTTTTATAAGAAAAGTTGAAAAGGGTCATACTTTTTAGATGATTCCTTAGTGCTTTTTAGCATAGAGTAGTGGATCCACTTAGTAGTTAGGTTTTATGCCCTTGGCAAGGTATAGGACGGCCCTGGCAGCGTGAGGCAGAACGATGTATCATCACATAGCTCTTAAGTGATGGTTGTCGGTAAGAGAAACTCCCACAGAAGTATTTTGTATTCTTATATACACAGAAGTAAATTGTATTTTTATATACATTCCAGAGTTTATACTGTATCTTTGCATACATACAAAGTTACTATTAAATACACATAGTTGATATCCATGTTTTAAAGCTTTTCTTTATACTACACTTATTTATACTGCATTATATTGAAATGAGTTCAGTTCAGTTCAGTTCAGTTCAGTTGAGACCAGGTTTGTCCTCTCAGTTCCCTTTTCAAGCTTATGTCTTGTTTTAGAATTCCCTCCGCATGCCCGTATATTCAATGTACTGATGCAATTTGGCATGCATCATTTTTATGATACAGATACAGGTAACCAGGATCAGCATCTAGCGCATCGTTGATTCTAGTTGAGCTTCAGAGTTTGTTGGTGAGCCTCCTTGCTTTCAGAGGATACCCCTTTTATTGTTTTTTCAGTATTTTAGTTCATTAGGATGTCGTGGGTCTTGTTCCGACGTCCATCTCAGTTGTTTAGAGTCTTCATAGACAGTAGTTGATGTTAGTTCTTGAGTCTTTCCATTTCAGTTATGTTTGAGACTTGAGTTGCCACTTTGGCCAATGTTTATTTTAATACATTCTAAGTTATCTATTGAGCAGTTCAGTTTACTTTCTTTAAAGTATTTTTATCATGAGTAAGTCTTCCGCTATGATTTAAGCCAAGCCAAGTGTTTGCTTGGGGCCAACAATTGTTCTCGAGTGTCAGTCCCGCCCAGGATATAAGCTCGGGACATGACAAATATGCATGGTATTCTCGTATAATCGTATGTCGTGAATACGTATATATAGATGCAAATACATGTCATACCCAACCAAGTGCTAGCAATGGTGTTGCCTTCCGGTAGCGAACGACATCATATTTGCCAACTTGTGGCAATTTGTGTCTCATACGTATAAATATAGGCAATAGGCTCCATACCTTCCGATTATAGCTCGGGAGTAGAATGCATATCATGTCATGTATGGATTCGTAATGCATTTGTTTTACCATAATCATTTTGCCAATCTTTCCCCATTGATACTCTTGTTCTCATAATCTCGTAATCACTTTTGTATCACATGTAAATGTCTCGTAGAACCTCATATACTTGTAGATTAAACTGGAACACTTAACTTGGATTTAGAAAGGTAACTTAAACCTAAGGATGTTCATAAAGATCTTAAAGTTCTTCACTTAGTTTCTATATATTTTTCCTTAGTAGTTTGTAAAAGAAAGTACTTAAAAAAAACGTGTCCTTTAGTAGTTTAAACATACGAGTTGCATTTAAGAGTTTTGGAAATCGATGTATTATTTTAATGTTTTTCAAAAATATAAATTAGCGAGGAAGGATGAATGATTTCAAATACATATTGTTCATCCCTGATATTTTTAGGTTACAACACCTAAAGAAGAATAAGAATTTGTAACACATGGACCTATAATCAAGAGAATCAACAAAATGACATAAAGACATCGAATACCCTATATAACCGAATGAGTGGAATAGCAGCATAATGGAGTCACAAAAATACGCCAGCTGCAATCTTAATGCCTTTCACAAAAGGTCTTTCTAGAAATGGAATAGTAAAACAACATTTGACGATTTAGGATTCCAAAATTCGTGCTCAAAGGAAGTGCAACGCTTAGCCTTAACATACCTCAATTCTGGATCTTGCGGTATCAATATGGATTGTACCCCTTCCTTACAGTATGTAATCTACATAAAATCATGTCACACAACCATTACAGGAAGAATATTAAGACGCCAGGGTCAAAGTAGCAATTTAGAGCTTACTAGCAGAGTAATTAGCTCATCAGAACCTTTGTAAATGTATGCTTCATTACATTTTCTTCTCCAAATTACAACCCAAAATTAATGACATAACATACATTTTTGCAGCAGCCATTAACAAGTGGAGTCCTATGCAATAGTCAACAACAACAAAATAGATTATGTCTGCACAACAATAAAAACTCGGCGTATCGCCACACCCCTCCTTTCCAATTCTAAAATAATCACAAAAAAATCCCAACCATGAGTATTCAAACCATTAAAGCTAGAAAAATATATGTAATACAGTCCTATAATTGTTCAATATAACCATAATAACTCGAACTTACGGCTTCCAATCACCATCCTGTGAGTTCGTCCAATAATTACGTTTGGAATCATGTCTTTCTTTTCATAAACAATAAGAGAATAAAAGGGTAGGACCTTAACTTAAAATTGATGGAGCTTATAGTATTTTAGCATGTTTCCTCAATTACAAAGAGTCTCCTCAAACACAAGACGTTGAACTAAGAAGAAGTCATTTGATAATTGCAATGCAATAATAGAACCAACGTTACACTTATTTATCTTACAGTTAATTACCCATCTATACTTTTTCTTCTCTTCCAGACTCATATCAACAACAACCACACACAAACAAATAATTTTCGAAAATTCCAGCAACAACAACATCGGAAAATACTTCAAAACCAGTCCAACATCACATAACTATTCAAATATAATTTTCCACCCGTCTATTCGTGTTCTTGCTTATATAGAATAGCTATAACTTGGACTCACTCAATAAAATGAAGGGTGAGAATTATTACCTCCAAACAACAGCAACACCACCTAAAAAATGAGATTCCTTCACTATGAAGATTCCTTCAAATCATAACCAACAAAGAGGAAAGAATTAACACAATCTCTATGAACATTTCGAGGGTGAAACAACGTTGAAATCTTGTAGATATTTGCTTGGATGATAGGGGAACCTTTATAGAGGATTTAGGACTGTTTTCTTCTTATTTGGTCGGGAAAAAATGAGATAAAATGAAGGGAAATACAATCTTATAAAGATAAACCGACAGAGGGGCTAGGGGCCACCTTCACGTACCTTCTTGTGCAGTCTCACTAAAATTTGAATATCTCTCAATTTTGAAGTCGTATGGACAAATGGTTTAGTGCGTTGGAAAGTAGACTCGTAGACCTTCGATTTGGTATATTGGGGTTCTTCTAAAGCTGTATATATTGGGAGAAAAGCTCTGTGACATTTAACCCAAATTTCAAAAAGTTTATCAAAGAAAATTACTCTAACCTTTGTCGACATTTATTTCCCAACTTGCTTCACTTCAAAATTTAATTAACGATCATTGGGAAACAAAATCACCTTATAAAACATCCTTCTTATCAGACAAGACACTCTTTTTCTTACCCTAAAGGTACTGGTTAAGTTAAACCTTCCGAACGGGCGGGCTGTTGGAAGAGACATTCTTTAACTCGAACTTGTTTTAGGCATCCTTGACCAATAACGTTAGTCTAATTCTTTCATTTTTACCACCCCTCTCCAAACTTATTCTTCTGACATGATACACCTCATACACTCATGCAATGATACGGATATTATGCGAAAGAACCACGGGGTCTCACATGTAGGACTTTACGAAATTCAGCTTTTTTTTTCTTTTTTTTCACGCGCTTTTAGGAGATTACACTCACTCTCTCTGCCACTCATCCCTTAGGGGGTATTTAAATCATTTGAAAGATGTTAATGGGGGTATTGAAACGCCCATATAGTTTAAATGTTAAAGTAAGTTATGTTACCAAGTTTAGGAGGGATTTTATGTGTTTTCTCTTATATAAATATATTTAGTTTATTTTAAATAGAAAATTTAAAATTATTTAATTGACACTATTTTAAAAAATAATTTTGTGAACAAATATTGCACTGGCTTTCCATCACTACTGTTCAAGGTAAGCAAGAAACTGAAGTTTAAAGTATATTAAAGTTCAAATATTATTGTTGACTTTATTCACAATACAAAGTACTTCAAAGATAGACCTAACACGTAAGCTAGGTCGTTTGGTAGGAAGTATTAGGAGAAATAGTCTATGTATTATGTATGGTATTATTTAGTACTATGTTTGGTAGAAATTTTGTGTCTAAGTATAACTAATCCATGAATTAGTTATACACCCTGCATGATATTATAAGATGTATTACTAATACCTTCAATTTGGTGGTATTAGTAATACATAGGATTTAATACCATGAATTAATTAATGTAAAGACAAAAATATCCTCAAATTATTTTAATCATTTTGTTAATTTTTTGATTTTATGTTTTATATTTGTACTAGTAAATTTATTTAAATAAATTAACTTACAAATTTTATTATTTAGAGAGAGATGTTTGTTGCTAAACAAATGCAACACAAATCAATACTATATTTGAAATGTGAGTTTTTTAACATTTACTCATTGAAAAGGCAAATATATCACCACATGACGTTTGTGATCTTAATTGAATATATTATTTGTTGATATATATGTGGTTTCTAATTATTTATATTTTGAACAATTTATAAAATTGCATACATATTAAAATTAATACTTGCAGTTTTTATGTATAAATGTAGATGATTTAATCGATTTTACTACTGTTTATCGTCTTTTTGATTTTAAAAGTAGATGGTCTATCTATTTAAAATTAAAAATTGACGTTTTGTGAGTGATCAATTTATTAAGATACAATTATTTGCCTTCAAATAATTCAAGTGAGAAAATAACAAACATGACAACAAAATTATTTCTCCTAGCTAGTTAGAAGGTCATAAAAGAATAATATTATCCAACAATTATCTGCCTTGACCTAATTATATGAAATAGAAAATCTCCTAATAATTCAAGGGTATAATTGGAAAGATTTGTAGAGTTTTAATCCAAAAACAAGATGAGGTGGAAAATAATGAACCAAATACTTGATAAAAAATAAACCATGCATTACTAATCCTTGCGTGATTAATCTTTGTATCAAACGACCCCAAAATGTCATGTTTGCTGATGGTATAAAAAGGAGATTACATCTGACTTTTATTGTATCGAGTACTGTTTATATCAAATCAAATTATTTAATTTAAACTGAGAATATATATCATGTAACTTTAATAAGTGATAAATATATGTATCAAAGATAAATCTTCCATTCATTCATTTAGTATAAACACTTAATATGACACAATTGAAAGATGCAAACAACTTTAATTCATACGAATAGTATAGATCTCATTGAATATATTATTGTTGTGGTAATCAAATTGATTCTCAAACACAGAAAAGTGCAATCAATATAAATACACAGAGGAATTATAAACAAGCAGCACCAGTGGTCTAGTGGTAGAATAGTACCCTGCCACGGTACAGACCCGGGTTCGATTCTTGAGAGAGCAATGATGTTTACTTGCACAAATTGTGAACAATTGGGTTGTCACACACATCTAATTCAAGATGAAATATTGTGTATCTGAGCTCTTTTTTGCTGCTTTTTTCTAAACACGTTAAAATACAATAATAATTGAGTTTATAATCAAATATTTAATGAAATGCGTCATACCTATACAAGTTTGGACAACAATATTGAATTCATGTGAATATGTAACTTTCACTTAGAAATTGAAGTCATAAATTAGATCTTCATTACAATCTTGTTTTTTTTTTTCACGATAATAACAAAACAACAATTACGTCTCAGTCCCAAAAGTATAGTGAGGACTGAGGTGAGGTTGTTATACTGCAACACTAAGGATCAACCAAAAACATATTATTATTCTCCTTTTTGAAAACAACAATATACATCTGAATCATATATATAACGGTCCCTTTTCCATTTTTATTACAACTCTTTTAGGTTATGTTGTTCAAATTTTTCAAAAATATCGGACAGAAACATGTTTAATCCCCCAAAATATTATATTTTTGAGTATTCAACACGAATATAACAACATTTTTTCTTGAATTTGACTATTCGAGCAACATAACTTTTAAGTACATCAGAATATATAATCATTATGCATAAAACAACTTACCCAAGATCAACATGTCAAAGAGGGAAATTGATAAATTGAATGTGAATCTTCAATGTTTAACTTTGGGATCATTGTATTTATAGAAAGTTGGTGGTTTTTATTTTATTTTTAATTAATAAAATTGGTGGATGGTATTTTAAATGAAAATTTCGTATTTAAACAGCTTGATTCCCACATTGTTAATATTATATAGTATTCATTGTACATTATATAAATTAACGCATAATTTAATACAAATATTTTAAAATATCGTGAAGTAAAGTCTAAATATATACCGCGTTAACTATAATGATTGAAGTTTTGAGTCAACTTCGAGCATTTTATTAAAATTTTTGGAAACAAAATATGTATTTGAAAACCATAAGAAAAGGTAAATTAATTTCATTTTTTCTTTTAAAAATTATAAACTAGAAAGGAAATAAACTTAACCCTTCGAATAATAATACTATATGAGTAAAGACTTTTCTCATTTGAATTATTATCTAAACATATTTTTTCTTATTTAATAAACACGCCACAAAAAATTAGACAAACTATTTGTGACAAATCACAATTTAAAAGTTGGTACGAAAATTCAGTCAACAAAATTTAATTTGCAACAACTATGGTTGATAGCAATTTGAGAACAGAATTATCGAATCGAAAATTTTGAACAAATCTTAACCTTAAATTATTACAAACAAAAAACGAGAGAAAATAAATCGTGACAAATAAATAAAGAAAAAAATTCAACTTTCATTTATTTGTTAGTGATGAGATGAAATGAAAGTTTCCTATTTAGACTATGTGCAAATGTATTTCTAAATAATTTTAAATTTCGATTAATATAAATATATTTAATTGCACTAGTCTCTTATATATAGTAGTAAACTACTAGATGGCGTTGTCGATGATAGCACAGACCCAATAATATTGAGAAAGTCTTTGAGGCTAAGGTTACACACATTGCAATCTTCCCATATCAATACATATTTCATTTCAAAAAAGTCCGAACACATGAATTTATTAAGATCAATATAGGCTTTTAAAATGTTGACGTGTTGTTCAACACTACTTAGAAGAGTAGTAAGGAAGGTTTTTATGCGTACGCTAAGAGCATCTCCAACCTTACCCGCTATTTTACTCTTCAAATATAGAGTTTTTTTTAGACAATTAACTCCAACCTAATTCTCTATGTTACTCTCTAAAAAAGAATCTTCTTCTCTCCTCAATATTATATTATTATTTTTATTTCATTCTTATTTTCTTATTTCATAATATAATATTTTTTTTCAAATAATCACTTTATATAATTTTTGTGTAATAAAAAAATTTATTTCTTAAAATTCTTTATTTAATATAAAATTATATTTTATTTTAAATTTCTAAATAACATAAATTGCAAGCAAACATTATATAATATACAAATTAATGGACATAAATTGCAAGAAAAATTGTTCTAATAATATTATGTTATATATTGTATTGCTATCTTGTAATTAAATTATTATGTCATGTGTTGTATTTTTGAATTAAAATTTTCATGTTATCATTTTAATTTTGTGCATTCTTCATAGTGAAAATTAATAATAATATCAAATTATAATCAAGTGACGAAAATTTTAAAAAATTGAAATATTATTAATTTGGGATGAAAGTAGTATACATTAAATAATATATTTTTTAAAATGTTATATTACATTAGAAAAAATTACTAATATTAGAGATTTAATTAATGGTCTTATATGAAAAATAATATGTTAATTAAAAAAATAATAGAAATAATAATAAAATAATCAAAAAGTGAAATCACCCACAGTTTACCCATGAAAAACGAAAATTACCAACCTGCCCTCAGTTGTGCCAGGCAGGAATGTTGACCTCCTGCCTGGTTGAGCTGATGGAACTCCCTCTTATAGTCATGTCATAATTCTCAATATTCTAGTCAGCAAAATTCAAGGAATATATCATATTATTCATCTATAATAGTTTTAGTTGTAGAAGCATAATTTAATTTTTTTTTAAGTTCATTATTTATTGTTCTTTCTTGTATTCAAAGAGAATCAAATGTTACACTGATTTTCTTTTTCTATCTCCAAACAGAAAGCTATAAAGTATGACTTCTTTTATTGTTCTTGTTGTTGTAAAGTACCATGTTAATGCATGCATTAAAATCATTGTATTTCTAATACCTAGAAATTGTTCTTGTTGTTGTGAAGTACCATGTTAATGCATGCATTAAAATCATTGTATTTCTAATACCTAGAAATCCATGGTATTAGTAATACATACCTTAATACATAACATAGGTTGAAAATGAGCATCAAACAATGTATTAGTTATACACAAGCTAATGCATGTATTTTTTTTTTCTAATACACTCAACCAAACAAAAAGATAAGTATCATATAAAGGAATAGAGCTTAGAAAACTCACTTTAGGGTCGTTTTGATATTTTTCCTATGCGTTGGGGCCCTTAAACTATGTGGTTTAATGTCTAAACTACGTCGTTTTACTCAGTTTAAGCCTAATAATTTAGTCAGAACCTATCAAAAACCTTTTTTCCCAAAATCACCAAAACTTAGAACAAAAGGAGAAGGAAGAGGCGCCAGCTTTCTCAAGAACACACAACAGGTTTTCTTCAGTTCCAGCCCTGAAATTGAAGGATTTCTCCGTAGATTTCGTCACCAAGTATGTGGGATTTCACTAATGGGTTCCTTTCATCCACTAGGTCCCTAGAATTTAGTCAGATTCTTGATTCTGTGTATCTTGCTTAGACCTAGGGTTTCTAAAACCTTAGACATTGGTTATGATTTAGTTGTTATAGCGTTCTTAATCAGATTTTCATGTTTCCGTGAAATCGTTGCTTAGTTCCTTGTATGAAACTCAGAACCCTAGTTTGTGTAGATTCTCTTAGTTCATGAATTACACTTGCTAGGTCAGTTAAACAGATAAACATGCTCTAGTTTTCGAATGTTACATTGTCAATTCCTAAATGTTGCATTATCAAATTTGCATGTCAGAACATTGAGCTATCCAGTATTTGAGTTATGTTGTGTCTTACACATTTCCAGTTGGGAGTAGGCTTACCACCGAGTTGGACTAGGGTTCAGCGTACCCTCATAGTCCCAAAACTACGTGCCCCCGTAGTCTTATAAGTCCCCTCTGTGGGCATCAAATTTAATGATCACGCCAGTCATGCCTTTATACCCCTGGCAAGGTATATTGGGTCCTCTCGATGGGGCGTATACATCGGACTCCGCATTTAGCTCACCTGGTTTTATGTTGGTTAATAGTAGCTCCCATAATCAGACTCCAGTGCATTTGACCAGGTTTTCAGTTATGCTTCAGTATTCAGTCTCAGCATGTCAGGTTCATGATTAGTACTTGGTCATTGCATTTAGCTCAGTTTTCAGTTATATTTCAGTATCTATGTTTCTGTTCAGATTATATCATTGCTTAGTTATGCTTTGTTCAGCTTATATGTTTGTTCAGCTATTATCTATATCCTGCATGCTCAGTACATTCCAAGTACTGACGCATACTCTGCGCTACATCCTTTTATGATGTACGTTCAGGTACTCAGCATCAGAATCACGCATACACTACAACAAATATGATATATAACTACAAAATTATTAGCTACGACATCAAATTCGTCACTAATTATTCACTTATAGTGACAAAATTTTCTTTTCGTGCTTAAATATATGAGACACATACTTTTTGTGACAAAACATAAAAATTCGTAGCAAAGTTTTGTCCACTAAAGTTTCCCACCAAAAAATTAATTGGCGCCATTTGTTAAGTAGTGTTAGTCACGAATTTAAAGTTATCAGTGACTTATTATTTCGTCACTAATAATGTATCTAATTCATGAAAAAATATTTTTTGTCTTAAAATTTATTAATTTTTGGACACAAAAAAATTTCATCTAAAAAAATATGTTGTTACAATATCGACAAATTAGAGCTCGTAGTTAAATATAATAAGTTTAAGCTATAAACATTTAGATTTAATTATGATATTTATTTTCGTCACTAATAATATAAATAATTCCTGACAAAGATTTTACTGTCTCTAATCAATCTGTGATTTAGTGACAACAAAAAAAATGTCACAATATGTAGGTGTTAAATAGCGACAACTTAAAATTTGTAGTGAATAATTCAACTATTTTCTACAAAAAAAATTCATAGCTAAATACAAATTTTTTTGGCTACAATTGTTCATAATTACAAGTGACAACTTACAAAAAGAATAATACAAGTGCTTCATAAGAAATAGACAGAGTCCATTCGTTAATTGGCGAGGGAAAATATTAAAACCAATGAATTCGGTCGATTTTGTAAAAAATGAAAAAGTTTCATTCATCAATTTTCTTAAATTATGCAATTATAAAATGCATCATTTGAAAAATACAATCCAGGTTATAAGTACCGTGAGTGGGGTACGGTTCTACCACTATATTGCTAATATTTGTTGGTTTAACACTTTTAATTTTTATTTGATACACTTTAATCGATAAAGACGATAGAAAAAATAATTTCTCAAGTCTTGGTGCTAATTTTTGAGCGTGTCTATTGATTTATGATTGGTAAACTGCATAGACTAAGTCGATCTATTTGCTTCTCCCTAAAAATATGTACATATTTAATAGTAATTCCACATACGTACGTAGAACAACTATACAGAGATAACATCGACTTACAAACTTAGACTTTGAAAAGGTGCAAAATATTTCATTAATTTCTATTAACTTTTTCCATCAGTGTGAAAATTGAAATAAACTAAAAAATGAAAGCACAAATGAAAGAAATGAACCAATTAGGATTTCAAATATATTATGATGAAGTACTATAGTTATGGGTATCGATGTTTTTTTCAAAACAATTGATTTACGATCGAATTGAACCGATTATTCAATTTTTTTAAAAATAAAATCGAAAATTTAATCTTATATAAATTTATAACTGTACTGAATAATTTATAATATTTATAAAAATAAATAAATAAAATGACAGAATCGTACTGAATATATTTAAAGATATTTTAAAAAATATACAGTTTAATTAAAATATAATCTATATTTGAATGAATTTTGGGTGGTAAATTTCATGCATTGTGTATGTGTATAAATAATTATATAATATATTATTTCTACAGAAGTTAAATTTGAAAGAAGTGAATGAAGTTAAAAATAAAATAAAATAAAAATGAGAGACAAGAGAGAGTTGATCGGATGGTAAGCACTCCTCAGTCCTCACTTCCAACCTTAAGGTTGTGAGTTCAAGTCGCCAAGAAAGCACAATGTGGGAGCTGCTCCTGGGGGGGTGGTGGGGAGGGTAAAAAAAATTGAGATGGGAGATAATAGGAACATTAATATATTTTTTATAATAATAAATTTATTCCTAATTAATAAATTTAAGAACAAAATAATTTTTTTATAAAAAATATAGTCATTAGTGACGAAATTAGATTTTGTTCAACTACGAAATACATATAACTTTAGAGACAATTGATGTCGTCACTGATTGAAGTAAAATAATTAGCGACGATATAATTTTATCAGTAGTAATAACCTTTTTAGTGACAAAGCATACTATTAACTACAAAATAAAAATACTTTTTACGACAAAATAAATTTGTCACAAATGTTTAAGCATTTGGGGACGATTTTTCTTTTTGTAGTAAAATAATGCTTTTAGTGACGAAACACTAATTCGTATTTGTATACTTTTAGCGACACACATTTAGTGACGATTGATTGACAAATTATTTTTCGTCTCACAAAATATTTAGTGACGAAATATGATTTATAAATGAAGAAATTATTTGTCCCTGATAATCAAATTTGTTGTAGTGATAGATCGGTTTCCGATCCGTATTCAACAGCTTCAGTGGTGAGTCCTCATACTTCGAGGACAATAGACATATTTTTCACATTCAGTCTTTCATTTCAGTTTTCAGTTTTGCTAGAGTTAGCTGGGGCATATCCCAACAATTCTAGTCAGTAGAGAATTTTTCAGACATAGTATTAGACTCAACTTTAATTTTTGAGTGATTGTTCAGTATCACTAAACTCATAGTCTTTTGTCTATGTTCAGATCAGTATTGGGAAATTCCCATCTTTTATTTAATTATTGTTTTAAGTTTCCGCATAATATGTTTCTTTTCAGTTATCTTTTAGTATGCTGATGATATGCCAGACACATAGTTAGCTTGGGGTCACTCGTGATCCTAGGTCCTGTGTTACGTCAAGGGGGTAGCCTCGGGGCGTGACAATACTGAATATATAACAAATATAAGCGGAAGCATAAATATCAAATGAGTCCAAAATTAAGGACTCCAAATGAGGATAAATCTGAACATGTCAAGGGGAAACAACCCCAAACAACTGAATACTGACTCTATGTCTGAAGCCTCTACTACTGATGAGCTGCTGGGACAAGTCCCCAGCTAACTCTAAAAATACTCAAAAGAATGAAAGTAACTAAATAAACAAAGCATAATGAAATGTCCTCGAACTATGAGGACTCACCACTGAGCTGCTGAATGTAAGCTGAGAGTCGAACTAAGCATGATCTAGATGCTGAGTGCCTGAACCTACATCATAAAATGGTGTAGCGCAAAGTATGCGTCAGTACTTGGAATGTACTGAGCATGCGTGATATAAATACTAAGCTGAAATAATGATATAACTGAGCACTATAATAATGAATATGGAAATAGACTGTACGGAAGTGTCACTGAAATCTGGGCTAAATAGAATGACCAAGTACTAATTATGTAACTAATATGCAGAACTGAATGCTGATAACATGGTCAATGCAATAAGAGTATGACTGTGAGAGCTATTATTAACCGACATAAACCACGTGAGCTAAACGTGGAGTCCGATGTATACGCCCCATCGAGAGGACCCAATATACCTTACCAGGAGTATAAAGGCGTGACTGTGGCGTGATCAGTAAAACTGATGCCCAACAGAAGGGACTTCTGAACCTACATTGGCACGTAGTTCTGGGACTGTGAGGGTACGCTCAACCCTAATCCAACTCGGTGCCAAGTCTACTCCCAACTGAATGAAAAGCTAAAATGCACTGAAATACTCAGTACCTCAAGATGCTGACATGCTATCTGGGAATGCACATAATTATACTAAAAGCTATGGCATTCAACTTCTAAAGCATGATTTTCTGACTAATCTGCCTAGCAAGTATAATATATGAGTTGATAGTTGATATAAGCTAGGGTTATGAATTCTATACATGTAAATTACACTAAATCACCAAGAATCATGCTATTTAGATAATGGGAACTATAACAACTAAAATCACAATAAATCTTCAAAATCTGGAAACCCTAGTTCTGAATAGTTTATGAGAAATTGAAGAACTGACTGAATTCTAGGAACCTGATGGGCGAAAGAAACCCACTAGTGAAATCCCACATACCTGCTTGTTCTTGGGAGAAACAGTCGACTTTTCCTCTTCTTTTTGCTCTAAGTTGGGTGATTTTTGGAGAATGAGGGTTATGGGTATTACCTAACTAGATTATTAGGCTTAGAATGAGTAAAACGACATAGTTTAGGCATCAAACGACGTAGTTTAAGTGCCCAATGCATAGGGAAAAAGACCAATGCGGCCTTGACTTAAATGCTGCCGAAGTGGCTTCAAGATAGGCTTCATGGGTGTCATGATGACCAAGGCCTGTCTAGCAGCTCGTGAAGATGCCTTTCCCGACATGGCTTCACTAAAATGAGCATAACTTATTAAATCGAGTTGGATTTTAGCAAACTCGATGGCGTTCGAAAGAGGACTCAGAGATCTTTAATTTGATAGGTCATGGGCCACCTAATTCATTTTGTACAAAAAGATATGGTCGTTTAAAGTTGACCCTAAACTCTAAGTCTAGCAACTCCCCTTCACAGATGACTTTAAGGTCCGTGTGGCGCTTCACGAACCGATTAGATGTCCGTTGGCCCGTGGACCCCCACCGTGGTTTGCTCTTCTCTCTTTTTCAATCTTTTTTCTGATTTTTGAGGTGTTACATAAATAGGCTTAAATACCTTATTTCATAACCAATACAACTACCATGTTTCAGCCTCCCCTTTAAGGCGTTAATCTATAATATATACAAGGTAACAACCAAAGAAAAACACATACAATAAATACAATGAACGGCAGACCACAAAGAGAAAAATAGAGAATCCACAATTATACAAAAGCAGAAAGAAGCACAGAACTCACTGGTAAAATTTGTGGGCAAGACGAACTATGAAAGAAGCGTAAAGAATAAGCGAGAAGGTAAACAATTCCAAGAGAAATGGACAGTAGAGTTGAGAAGATGAAGACGAAGCGGCGGGATGATAGCTGTAAAGAATTTGTACTACATATGATCAACTACAAGTGAAGATCTGGAAATTCGGAAGAGCCAAAATGTGCTTTTTGATGACACAAGCATGTCGACTAGCTGTGTGGTTATTGACTTTTATCATATAGGAGTCATAGGACTGTATACTTGTTTTTCTTTGTTTAAAATGTCTTAGGGTTGAGTTGGTTGAACCTGGTGACATGCAGCTGGCAAACAAAATACAAAAGATGTTTAAAGGAAGACGATAAAATTTGAGTACACTATTTTGGATAAATGACGTGTTGTACACATTGGCAGAGGAAATACATCGACAATATTAAGCTAGTAAAAATGGAAACCTTTTTCAGGAAGTGTTGGAAGTTCTCGGATGATAAGTGGAGCATGTTTTGGAAAACAATCTTTGTACCAAGATGATGTTTGCTGCATTGGGGTGCAAATAGTGGAATTTTCAAGAAGGTTATGCCTTGTAGAATATGTTTTCAGATGGTGAGATAGCAATAATGCCTCCTTTTTGCGAGCAGACACCTGGCTATATGTATTAGGTCATTTGAGTAGCATAGCAGCCTTCTTTTTTTCTGCATATGAAAAATCGTTCATTTTTTTGGAATCCACCAACTATAGAATTTAATTTCCGTTTATACTTGCAAATGTCAGAATTCCTTGTGAAATATTTTGTCACGATCTAAAGTATATCCTAGGTGTAACATGGTGTATAGGACCCCAAGAGGTCCTACACAAGCCACTTCGCATACATCATACAAGATAATAGAATAACGAACTCAAAATCATAGTCTTATATCATTAAAAAGTTTTGACAAAACTGAAGTCTAACATAAGTCTCCATAAGCCATCTAAACATCATAAGAAGTGGTTGAGACATAACACATACACTACATACATCATCCGAAAACTAGAAAGATATAAAACAATAAAAGTATCTTGATCCTCGGAACATGACGACTCACCAATCTTCAATGCTAAAAGAATCAATTAGGCATCAGTATGGGATGTTGGAGCGTCAGACCCTACATTAGTGAAACAATGTAGGCACACATATGCATTAGTACATGAAATGTACTAAGTATGGGGGCAACATGCATAAAAATAGGCATGGTAGCATGAATAACTTAAAACATGTAATGCATGACCAACATTTGAACATTTGAATTCTTAAAGAAAAAAAACATCAAAATCATAAGATATAGTCAATGTATATGAAATAAGTGACATAAGAAAGCTTTGAAGAAACATAATCATTTTTGTGGGATATTAGTTTTAACTGACAATAAGACCATGAGAGCTATATCATGGAATCTGATATATCCGTCATACCAAAATAAAGGGATGTTACTTTCCAAGGTAGAGTCCGTACATATCATCTTTTGCTAAAATGGATCCACTAGCTAGGTCATTTAGGACAATCCTATAGGGGAACGCAGTTTAGAACTAGAGGTTTCTACTAGAGACTACCCTATTTGAGCCTCCACCTCAAATCCCTCTCAGTGCTAAGTCTAAATTCCAACAGAATAGATAAAATTCAAATATCGATATACCATAGGAAAGACAATGATAAATACTAGTACACACTTTCTTAGATCAAAAAATAGAAATACAACCTTTCACAATAATATTGATGCTTTCCTTTCGAAGCATCCCCAAATACACACCACTGAATCCATAAGTGAGAAATACCTTTCATAATCAAGATCATAATAGTATGTGAGAAAAACCTTTCACAATAACATTGATGCTTTCCTTTCAAAGCATCCCAAAATCATTTACAATAATTTCATAAAAACATGCATATCTTCATAAATTCATACTTCATAGGTTCATGGATTCATCATAGGTTCATAGTTGAAAATCATAATTTAGGCATGGGTCAACATTATTTCAACTAAGTATCATGTATTAACATTAAATTATACATTAGAAGACTTAATCAACAATAATAAATCATAATTTAGTGAAACCCATAAAGATTGAATTGAAACCCTAACTTGATCAATTGAGAAACTAGAAACCTTGGGACCCATGGAGGAATTGACTCTATGGGTGAATACCCACATACCTTGCTACTCAAAGCTCAAGATGAATGGTGAATTGAAGACTTGAATGGAACCCTAGCTCTTCTTCTCCCTTAGGTTGAGAGGGAATTTGGGGAGTGAATTTAGTTAGGATTTCGTGAATTAGGAGAATGGGGTTTGAGTGGATAATTTAGGACTTAAAATGTCATATATAGATATTAGGATTAAGGCTAAAATGACTTAGTTTTGATTGAAAATATTTAGGGAAAAAACTCAAAAGCCCCTTAAAATAATTGTTGAAGCCCTTCTACAGTTTGGACCTATTTTTGACAGATGCAGTCTATGGTTCCTAGGTCTTCCTACGGCCCGTAGACACCAATCGTAGTAACCAATCTTGACCCCCAAAATTTCACTAAGTTTGGGATCCACCTATGAGACCTACCTACGACTTATAGAAATAATGACGGGCCGTCCCGGTGAACTGTAGAAAAGGTACTAGGACTTGGTTTTAAAAATTTATTTCCTCCATTTCTACGAGACTGTTCTAGGACCCGTAGAAAGACCTATGAACCATAGTTTGGTCTCGTAGACCTGAACCTACTATTGTAATTTAATGCAATCTTTCCCTTTCTAAAATTTGAGGTGTTAAATTGTCTCCTCCTTACATTTATCCTCGAATGTAAGGATAGGGGAAGAGATCTAACAGCCCAACATAAATGCAACTTCATCAAAAAGCACATAACTAAGGAGGAACATCGACTTCAAGCCCAAACATATTTAAACATCATTTCATAAGGCACACATGCAAATCATGCTCAATTGCACATAATCATGAAGCAATCAACTAATCATATTCAAAATCTAAAAAAAAATCATTTTTTCATGAGCATGCATGCATAAGAAAACATGAGAATGACTAAGACACATGAATCCAAAAGAATGAAAGATGAAGAGCTAAATACCTCAAGCTAGATTTGGATCAGAGGGAAAGTGATAATGCTCAAATAAACCTTCAAAACTAATTAAAAAAGTGAGTGATCGTAGTCAGTAAAAAACCCAACAAAGAGTCGGGTTGAATCCCACAGGGAATGTGTATCGTAGAGAATTCCTTATCAAGAAATTTAAAGTTTAAATTATCTCATTTGTAATAGTTAGAACAATTGG
The DNA here is from genome assembly GCA_029582245.1 of Solanum etuberosum. Taxonomy (NCBI): domain Eukaryota; kingdom Viridiplantae; phylum Streptophyta; class Magnoliopsida; order Solanales; family Solanaceae; genus Solanum; species Solanum etuberosum. The sequence continues at coordinate 21,252 of JAJONR010003089.1, read as the reverse complement.
GTGGATGGCACCACCAACTTAATATAAAGCTTTGGCTATCAATTATTGCAATTAAACTAAAATCGCAACGAAATTATGAGTTAACAAGTAATCTAGGGGTGTGGGGATTGGAAATCAACATCACATAGGGGTGATTGTGCTGCTCTATAGTGATGAACGTTCATGAATAGGCTAAGTCATCTTCATTGATACTAATCATCTTTTGATCTCAAAGCATCTATGCATATAATCTCCTTTTGATATCATATATATGTCATTTCTAAACAACCCAATACCTTACTCTATTCTCATTTTCAAGAATAGGGTAAATAGATCCGACCCATAACCTCTCTTTCAAGCAAGCATTAGAAATCAAACCTAAATTTCTAGTATTGAACAAATTGCCCACTTCAATTGATCTCTTTTGTGCATCAACTAGAGATTGAAAGTAGGAATTAAGTTTGCACCCTTAACCCATAAGTTAACCCTATGGTAATTAGACCAAATTCATGCATGAACAACAACAAAAACAAAGCATATAACAATACCAACTATATTAAATCAACACCCAACCCCATTTGAGCACCCCTAGATCTTAGGGTTTTAGCCACCCATCATAAAAAGTAAAGAAAGTATACCTTCCATGAAAGCAACCATGGGTAACTTGAAACCAAGAAATTAAGAGTAAACCCACTTGTGATTCAGCCCAATTTATCAAATTCAAGTTTCAAATTATAAAACCGCAAGACTAGAAAAGTGTTCTTCTCCAAGGTAAACATGTTCTACTCACTATTCAACTCTCTCACTAGACTCTAAAAACAACTCAAAATTACTCTCTAAAAAAGAATTTCCCTATAAATTGTATCCTTTGGGCTATTTATACTTTCTCAAAATTTGGCCCAAAAATCCACTTTATAACTGATTCAGCGACGTTAGTCGGGTTTGCCAAGCCTGATCAGTGACTCGCCCTTCGCTCCTCAACTCGCCTTGTGATGCTCTAGGCTTCAGGTGTTTGAACCTCAGTGGGCGCTCGCTTGAGTTAGCCTTTCACGTTCGGCAAATCGCCAAATACCACCTTAGTCTGCCGTTAGAGCATTAAAGCTTTGTCTTGCACACTACCATTTTCGGCGATGTGTGTCAGAACCGCCATTCTAACTCGGCGCATCGCATTTTCCACTGGAGTTCGCCGACCTTTCTTGATAGACACAAGTGTTATGCACTGTCAATTTGGGCAAACTCTTGCTAAGTTGGCGATCTGCCCTTCATGTTAGGCGATCAACAATGTTTACTTTGCACTTCTTTTTATATTTTTGGACATTCTTTCAAATATCAGTCCTTGCCTTGTCCAATTTCCTTCATAGCTGCAATCATCAACATTTGATTAGAAAATGACAAAGTTAGGGATTGAGTACACTAATTATTGAGCTAAATGGACCTTGAATGAGTGCAAATCTACCAATCATCAACACCCCCAACTTAAACTTTTGCTTGTCCTCAAGTAAATCAAGAATACAATAAACTCAATAAGGGTGTCTACAACAATACTTAGTGAGAGTTAGCATGTTAGCGCCATAGCAAGATTACTCTCAATAATATGTTACCCTAAATCAAGATCAAAAGCTTCATATGACGACTAGATATTCTCAACACAGGCTCAAGCTCACTTTAGCTTCTTGTCTAATGCAAGAACATGTTTCAACAAATGAATTCAAGTGCCCTCACATCAAGAACGATTCCATGCTCTCACAAAGTAAATTAAAAAAGGTAATATGAATCAATACAACTCTCACTCTCTCAAAAAAGAAACACATGCAAACTTTATCCCGTAGGTTTACCCAATTTTCCAATCATCACACAACCTAGTTAATGGAAGATCTCAAGGGTCTTTTAGGCTTTTAATGGGGCTGAGGGTTAAGGTATGACCGATTTGGATCGATGACTTATACCCTTTTCAAAGCATTGTTGCAATCATCATCACCTCTTCTCAAGTTCTTTTTCTTCCTTTTCATTTGAGAACTCAACTCTTGACCTTCAACTCAAATTATTTGGAATCCCCCTTTATTTCATTCACTTCTCTTTTTCATTTTCATTTTTTCCAAGCTATTTCCATCAAAAGGATGATATAAACAATTTTTTTTTATAAGAAGGGGTTCCTTCTTTTGCAAAACTTTTAGATTTGAGTCTTATTTCTTCTTTCTTTTTGCTCTTCACTTGGCTTTCTTTCATCATTTCTTTCAACACCCCCAACTTAGGATTTTGACCTAAGTTGGTGTCACGACCCAGACCACCGTGATTGGCACCCATACTAACCCTCCGGTGGGAGAATTATTACTACAACCCAACTAAGCAACTTAACCAAAAAAACTAGGCATTTAAAGATACGGAAGCAGTTTTAAATGTCTAAGGAAATATGGAGTTCCCATAAATTCCAAAAGTTTTACAAAACAACTACTAAAACATTTACGGAAAACAACCCTTAGAATCTGAAAGTCATTGTACCAAAACTCTGATTAACTAACAAGTCTAAGAAAAAGGGGCGCAACCCCAGAAATTAAACAAAACACCCTAAACAAATAGTCTGAGTCTGAAAAGAGTGGACTTAAATAAGAGAGATCCATGGCAGCCTAAAAGAATACACAGAATACAGTTACAACACAATAAGCACAAATATACAGAATATAGTTCAATTATCAATTTAGAGCAACATACCATCTTCCATTATCAATGCCAAGTAGACATAACATAACAATCACAATAGTCCTCTCATGGAACCCACAACAACTGTTAGTGTGTCGGAACGTGACACCCGATCCAATGCATGTATCGAAACGTGACACTCGATCCAACGTATGTGTCAGAACGTGACACCCGATCCAATGTATGTGTCAGAATGTGACACCCGATCCAATCAGCACAACCACAATCACAATCACAATCACACCCAAAGTGAACAATACTCAAATCATATAATCAAGTAATAGGTTCATGACATGTATTTGTTCACACATAATCATTTCATTAGGTTCGATTTGCATTTCCCTATTCACATACACACATGCATACAATGTAGCAATCAACTGGCATACATCACACAAACAGGAAATCAAACCATCACCTAACTCAAAACCAAGCTTGAATCTTCCTAAGACACTTCAGCCTTCCCTTTCCGGAGTCTTTCCACTTGTTCTTGATCTACAAATGAATAATTTAACGCAAGGATCAATAATTAAGGTCTAATTTACCTGGATATAACAAACCCAATAACCCAAGACCAAACCCATGATCCTAAGGTGCAACTAGGGATTTTTCCCACCATCAACTTCAGGCCAAAACCCTCCCCCAACGATAATTACCCAAGAATCTAAGTTCTACGGATCGAAATACGGATTAGGGGAGTAAAATCCTTACCTTTAGCACCAAGGTCGTGGAAAACTGTCAAGAAATCACCCTGGGTCGTCTCCTAGATCTTAAGAATAAAGTTTGCAGAAATATAACGAAATTGGGGTTTTTCCCAAACTTAAGTCGCACTAGCCCGCTAATGCGGACCCCATCCCGCCAAAGCGGCCCCGCCCTGGTGGCTTGTACGGAGACAGAGTGTTGGAATTTGAGTTCCAAACTTCCATTTCACAACACACCTTCAACCTTTGACGTTCAAAAACTACCCCTTCACGCTAAGATAAGTTTCGGGAGTTCTACTCACCCGAATTCGATTCCGTAAAGTCGTACAGGTTCCTTAACGTCTTAGCTATCTACTCATGTGATCAATTTTATAATTAGATCCTCCATTCATTACCATATTTCTCTAGACCTCACCTGACTTAGATTTCATCCAAATCTGGACTAGGCTATCAAGTCACTACTCAAAAGTTTTCTTGCCCAAATTCTTTCCCATTGGCTTTTCTATAACGATGGAAAACTGGTCATTACAGTTGGCTATAAAAACATCACAATTCTATAAAAAGGGTTTTTTGGTGAGAAGGTATGAATAATTTGGCTAAAGAGACTTCTTTTGGTTGTCAACAAATAAGTTAGGCTTAATTGGTGCCAACATGGATTCACACCCTCAAAAGGTAGTCACAAAAGACTTTATGGAAAATTTGGTTCCCTCATTAAATTTTTTCCCAAGATTCACAAAATTGAACTAACAATGCAAATTATAGGACTCCACATGCATGATTTCAAGTAAAACCTCACCACACATGGCACTTCAAAATACATGTGTGATGTTCATTGCAAGGCTCACATCAAAACACAGTTAGTCAATAAAATATTCAAAGAGATCGCTCAAAGGTGTAACCACATCAATTTCGTTCTCGCAACACCAACACTATGCATCATGTTCATCATGAGTACTATTCAAGACATCGATATTAAACAAAATAGATCCCCAAATTGTTATCAATGAAAACTTTAAACTTTTCATGATTTGGACTCATGGGGGGTTGCAACCTCAAGGGAGAACGAGATAGAAATAAAGAGACACACATTTACCTAAAAGAGCACTCTAATATAAACAAACAACAAACTACAATTCTTCAAAGTACGAAATAAGAAAATACAAACAAAAGAGGAATATTGGAGCGAAGGCCCTCACCCCACCAAAAATAGAAAGTAGTGTCCTCAATGCAAAATAAGTAAAAGTACTGGGTGGCTGAGAGAAACGGTTGCCTATGCCTGTTGTGCACTCTCATATAGAGTCTCGGAAGGTGAAACCTCAAGAGATGCATCGATACCCGGTAATAGGATCACTTGAGGTAGCATGTGAGGTTCAACAGGGTCACCAGTGCTCGTCTCAGCTACAAGAGGTATGGTAGAGTCTAGAGTGACTCCACTAGACCCGACCTCTGAAGTCTCTCAAAGAGACCTCTCCAGCACATCCTGAAGAATGACCTCCTCGGTCTCATGCAGCTCGGTCAATGTCTTAGCAATCCCGTGCTCTTCAGCTCTCAGCTCTTCCTCATCCGTTTCCTCGGCCTTCTCACTCTTGTGTTTATTATCGAAGGAATCCACATGTTTACCTTTCATTCTTTCCATTACCTTCAAGCACACATTCAAATAATGGATTTGTGAAGGTAAGTTTAATTCGAACGCGAATTGAAACATATATTAAAAACACTCTTGAGGCTCGCCTAACAGGAAGGCAATTCGCCAAACAGGATTAGTGAGCTCCGTTGAGCAGGCCGTGGACAATATTAAATTATTCAGGTCTTAGGCACAAAATCGAAGTCAATACCAACTAGGAGATTACCTGAGTTGGTTTCAGCGAGCTAAGATAAGTCCGCCGAAACTGATAGTGCAAAAGGGAAAGTAACAAGCATCAAGGGCGATGTCCTCTCCCACTCGGCGATCACCAAGTGAGTTCGGTTGACGAAGATAAGCCCGCCGAATGGAACAGTATCCAAGGCCATGCGCATGCTAAAGAAGACGAGATGAGTCTTACTCGATGATTCGCCTAACTCCCTTAGCGAACTAAGACAAGCTCGCATAACAAGTAGTTGCAGCCCAGTGCCAAATTTTCATAGAAAAACCGACACATACAACAAATACTAGTTCTCCCCCCCCAACATTACAATCCACCTAGATGCTTTTCTATCAATGAGTACTCAGATTTCCTCCATTTATCACTCAACATTGCACTAATTGACAATTTACCCTTAAGAAAACTCACCTTGTCTATCATTGGGAAAAATCATGCAATTGGGTCAACACTGAGCCACTCAGACTTCACTCACATCAAATTAGGCACAGACCCAGCAAATTAAGCAATTCAATTCAGTAATTTAACCAACACAATCACAATTCATCATTTTTACAGACATTCTCAATTAAAATCACAGGGGCACATTTGAATTTCAACAATATGATGCTTCCCATCAAAATTAGGCACATATTTTCAGTTAAAGGGCTCAAGCCCACATCCTACATGCCTTTTATACTAAAAAGTAACAACAAGAAGTCGAAACACCAACCTTAAAGCTGGAAATAATTAAGAAAATGAGGGATCGAGGTTAGGTTGAAACGAACTCCAAGAAAATTCACTCCTAGCACCTTCAATATACTGACACGTAGCTCGAAAATACTCAAAATGCACAATTTAATAGAAAGGAATCGAAAAAGCTCTCAAATTTCAAAGATATTGATTTTTGAATTTGAAAAGACCCTTGGCCTTTTTATATCAGGTCGTTCGACGATCAAGACTAACGTCAGTGAACGTGTTTGGTGAATCGAGCTTAAGATCGCTGAACACACCTGAACAAATACCAAACCTGAAGGCTGATTCGGTGGACTCGATGGAGTCCACTTAGTGAACTTCGGTGAATCTCCCTATGGAGTTGTGATCGCCGATCTTGACAATACACTTTTCCATATTTTCAAGATCAGAAGGCGTACAAGAATTTGTCCATGTAATGCCTTCGGTGGATCGCCGTTTAGGTTTGTCATCGCCTATTCTTCCTTTTTTAATCTTTCAACTTCTTCTCAACCTGCACTCACAACACACACTATTTGAAAGCAATAAAAACAACAATAAAGACTTGGGTTGCCTCCCAAGAAGTACCTTATTTAATATTGTGGCATGACATATTGCTCAAACTCTACAATTATTTTTTGGGGTTTGGGAAGGTGTCACTAGGAAAAGTTCCCTTTTGCCTTGGATTTAGATGATTGTCAATTTGACCCAGTTGGGTTTCCAGATGATTGATAGGAACTAAGTTTGAAGTTACTGTCTGGGATAAAGTGGAGAAGTTATTTTTCAACTCCTTCAACACCTTATCGTACCTTTCAACCTTGTTGTAGATCCTTACAAGCATGTCTTCTGTCTGGCTTCCTTCTAGCCTAGCTGTTTCTTTTGTGCATGGACGATCATGGGGAGGCACGTATCTATCTTTGTCCATCTCCCCACCATCTCTCCAATTTCCACCCCGCCAGTCTTTCCAACAACTATCTTTATCTTTTTTCCAACCTTGGTTCCCACCTTGTTGTTGATAATTGTTGTGAGAGCCCCCACTTGATTTCCTAAGTATTGAAATTCTTCATTGTATAATGCCTCAAATTTGGCATCATACGGGAACTATTCACTGTTGGTTCCAACCACATTTACCGAACTGGTTCCACTTCCCATGACATGTTTAGAGAACAAATCGATTTGGGTCATCATTTTGACCATATTTTCATCCTTTTCATGATCCTTCTTGATTTGTTCTTTGCTCAAACCCAGTTGTAGAAGAGGCATTTGATCCTCTCTAGTATGCCATGCTTGGTTAACTAATTACACACTCCAATTAATATCTTTCGAGCATCAACCAGAGATCGGAAGTAGAAATTAAGTTTGCAATATTAACCCATAAGTTAACCCCATGGTAATTAGACCAAATTCATGTATGACCAACAACAAAACATATCATAGCACAATACCCACTACATTTAATCAACACCCAACCCCTTTGAGCACCCCTAGATCTTGGGGTTATAGCCACCCATAAAAAAAGTAAAGAAAGTATACCTTCGATGATAGCAACCATGGATAACTTGAAATCAAGTAATTAAGAGTAAACCCACTTGGGATTAAACTTTAATTTATCAAATTCAAGCTTCAAATTATAAAATCCCAAGACTAGAAAAGTGTTCTTCTCCAAGGTAAAAATGTTCTACTCACTATTCAACTCTCTCACTAAACTCTAAAAAACCCTCAAAACTACTCTCCATAAAAGAACTCTCCTAAAAATTGTATCCTTTAGGCTATTTATACTTTCACAAAATTTGGCCCAAAAATCCACTTTATAGCTGATTCGGCAACGTTAGTTGGGTTCGCCTAGCCTGATCGGTGACTCACCCTTTGCTACTCAGCTCGCCTTGTGATACTCTAGGCTTCAGGTGTTTGAACCTTAATCGGCAAACTCGCTTGAGTTAGCCTTTCACATTCTGCAAATCGCCGAATACCACCTTAGTCTGCCGTTCGAGCATTAATTCTTTGCCTTGCACACTGCCACTTTCGGTGATCTGTGTCAACACCGTCGTTCTAACTCAGCGCATCGCCTTTTCCACTGGAGTTCGTCGAACTTCCTTGATAGACTCAAGTGATATGCATAGTTAATTTGGGAGAGGTCATGCTCAGTTGGCGATCGACCCTTCATGTTAGACGATCAACAATGTTCACTTTGCAGTTCTTTTTGTATTTTTGGCCATTCTTTCAAACATCAGTCCTTGACTTGTCTAATTTCATTTAATACTGCAAATCATCAACATTTGATTAGAAAAGCACAAAGTTAGGAATTGAGGAAACTAATTATTGAGCTAAATGGACCTTAAATGAGTACAAATCTACCACTCATAAGAAAGAGATGGGAATAAAAGGACATCATATCGGCCTCGACCTCCCAAGTAACACTCTCAACCCTTTGATTTCTCCATAAGACCTTTACGGATGCAACCTCCTTATTCCTCAACTTTTTAACTTGTCGTTCCAAAATCTCAATCAAAACTTCTTCATAAGAAAGACTCTCCTTTATACTAAGACTCTCCAATGTTATAATAGATGTTTGGAACACCAACACATTTCTTTAACAAGGAGACAAGGAAAACCGGATGCATCGATGCCAAGTCATTAGGTCAATCAAGTTCACAAACAACTTTACCAACATGCCTCAGAATCTTATATGGGCCCACATAATGGGGACTAATATTTTCTTTCTTTTCAAATATCGTTACACCCTTCATGGTTGAAATTTTCAAGTAGACCTAATCATGAACATCAAACTCTAGATCTCTTCTTCTAACATCGGCATAGGACTTTTGTCGACTTTGAGCCATTTTCTACCTTTCTCTAATAAGCTGAACCTTCTCCATAGCCTCATGTACCAACTCGGAACCTATAAAAGCAACCTAAATGACTTCAAACCACCCTATAGGAGATCTACACCTCTTACCATAAAGAGCCTCAAATAGAGCCATACCAATGCTTGAGTGATAGTTATTATTATAAGCAAACTCAATCAAAGGTAAATGATCTTAATTACCCTTTAAGTCAATCACACAAGCTATCAACATATCTTTCAAAGTTTGGATAGTACACTCCACTTACCCACCGGTTTGAGGATGAAAGGTCGTACTAAGCTTGACACGAGTACCAAATTATTTTTGGAAAGACTTCCAAAATTGTGAAGTAAATTGGGTACCACAATCAGAGATAATGGATAGGGATAATCCATGCAACCTAACCATCTACCTTAGATAAAACTTAGCATAATCTTCTGCCAAATAAGAAACCTTGATGGGAATGAAATGAGCCGACTTCTTCATACGATCTATAATAACCCGAATCAATTCATGTTGCCATCAGGTGCGGGGTAAAACAACAATAAAGTCCATATTCAAATCTTCCCAGTTTGAAGTAGGAATACTAATATCTTGGGACAAACCTCCTGACTTTTGATGCTCAACTTTCACTTGTTGATAATTAGGACACTTAGCCACAAACTCCACAATATCCTTCTTCATTTCATTCCACCAATAGACCTCCCGCAAGTCACAATACATATTGGTGGCTCTCAGGTGAATGGAATATCAAGAACTATGGGCTTTTGATAAGATATTCCCTCTCAAGTCAACAACGTTGGGAACACACAAACGATCTTGATGTCAAAGCACACTATCTCCCCCATGGGAGAACGCCTCAATGGACTTTTTAAGCACCACTTCCTTCGGATCAAGAGCTTGCTTGGCTTTCACATCCGACACAAAAGATGATTCTGAACCATTATGAACAATAACACCACGCCTCTAGTAAAATCAACCAACCGAACACCTAATCGGGCCAATCTATGAACATCACTAACCAAATCGTTCTTATCTATCTCAACATGAGCAACAATATCCATTTATAATTTATTAAAAGCATCCACCACCACATTATTCTTACCGGGGTTATAGAGGACACTCATGTCGTAATCCTTTAGTAATCAAGACTCCTTCTTTAGCAAAAATTTTGATCCTTTTGCTTGAACACATGCTGCAAAGGTCAAAGTAGAACCCCAAATATCCATGAGATATCTCCTATTACATCTACATGGTAACCCAATAGGTCAGCATACATATACTCATAGTAACCCAATAGGTCAGGATACGTCTATTCAGAGCAACCCAATAGGCGAGGGTGCATCTACTCAAAGCAACCCTATTGGTGAAGGTGATTTAAGTGGTATCCATGCACAAACCCTTGTCATTCTAACTAATGCAGAGTTAGTCCATGTTTTTGCTATTATTTTACATATTATTTTTTATTTATGATATGATATTGATGCATAACTTTGTAAATTTATACATATTGCAATCTTCTAGAACATGTTCTAGTTTCATATCTGAGTCCTTTAAAAATGAACTCGATCATAATAGAATCAATTGGAGAGGTGTCTCAAACGATATAAGAGATGGATATTTTGGAGAACTCAAGGTATAGCTTTTCATCATAATTGAATTTAGAAAGTTATTCACTTTTATAGATAGGATATTAATGTGTCACTTAATTTGAAAATTTTATTTCAGAAACATTTTTGTTGGGAATCTTCCATACATGAAGGTGTAGTAAGGAGACAATGGGAAGTTAAGGCAACAACCAGGTACATCGATTTTATTTCTAAAAAAAAAGCGAGCAACACTAAGCCATTCTATATACCTCAAAATATGTTGGAAAGTTGGACTCAACTTTGGGGAGATGCTAAGACTGTTGAGAGGTCAGAAATAAATTCAAAGAATCGATGTGGTGGATGATACGTCGCTCGTGGAACTCAAACGACAAGTTTTGTCTCAATCGGAGAGTATAGCAAGAGACTTGTAAGAATGTATTTCACGCACTATATAAAATAAGTATTTGCATTTGTATCTTAACATATAGATTACTAGATGGAAGCAATTGTTTCCCTTGTTATTTGATTTGGTAAATATCCATCTAACTTTAGGAAGCTATCCAATATTCATTGTAGGAAGCTGGCCAGCAATTCATTGTAGGAAGTTGTTCAGTATTTTTGTACATGTATCTTTCTTGTTAAACTTTCTAATTTTTCACTCTTATACTATCAGCTTGAGCTGAACTTTTGAGGAACTGGGTATTTGTTGGAAGCTGTGACCTTTGTGCTTTTGACCAATATACTTCTAGTCTTAATGATGATGAGAACTGTCAAATTTGATTAGTTAATTTTGTTTAATACACTGGGTATGTTGTTATTGTAGAGTTATAGAAATGTGTGTAGGGGCAGGGGAGTTATCAGTTATTAGGGCTTTATAGTTCTGATTCTTGATACCCTTTTTGGCCATTTACATATTATCATCTTCTTATAATTGCACTTCTGTAAAAATCGCGACTTCATTTATTTTCCAGTTCTAAATTTAGAAAAATGATGAGAGTACGTTGTTGTGCCTTTTAAGTTCTTAGAACATATACCTTGACTACATAGACCTGGTACAATTGGTTGATAGCTTGAGAAGTTCACATAATATAGTCGAAAGCACAACGGTCACAACTTTCAACAAGTAATTCAGAACGATGTCTTGGGAAATGTACAAATACTAAGGAAAAAAATATCGGTATATAAAGTAACCTTGCAGGGGACTGTGTATTGCATCATAAGATCTCAATACAAGAAAGCAATTAGACCTATAACCTCATTGCAGTGGCTTCTAGACTTGCTTTTCTTTTTGTTATTTTTCAAAATCATCCAATCCTTCACACTTTCTCTTAGTTTTCCCTCGATAATTCACATACATTTACATAAGGTATGTTGAACTTTCAGGTTATTCTGTTTTCACTTATATGCTATATAGTTCAAATTATTTTCATAGGCTTGAATCATTCTCGTAATAGAGATATCTCTAAAATGAAGTGACTAAAATTTATTTTTGTATAGGTTGTTGAAAAGGGTCGAGATCCAACACCAAGTCAACTACATCAAAAGTCGGGAGGTTTGTCCCAAGACATTATAATATGATCATTGATGACTCGGGAAGTCATACTGCATAAACATTGATGGTATATCTAGATACCATACTGCTTAAACATTGATGGCATAACTAGATACCATACTACTTAGACATTGATGACATAACTAGATACCATACTGCTTAAACATTGATGGCATACTCGACTGTCATACTAATCATGTTTTAAAAACTCTTTTCTCAAAACTCATCTTTACTTTCTCAAAACTCAGTTTAAGAACTCAAGTGTTGGCTTTAAAAAACTTCTCAAGATTTATAACTCAAAATAGGGTTTATGGTGAAATATAGACATGGACAAATCTATTCAAGGATCTCAATAACAATATAGAAACTCAATAATTAGGAATAGAATTTTTAAAAGAAACATGAACTCAAGAACTCAAAATCAACTTATCTCAAGAATACTCAAATCTAGGGAAAGAATCCTAGATTACTCTTTTACTGATCTGAAAGTAGATGTAGGGTGTGCGGACGAACTAGTCCAACACTATGACTGCCTTACATACCTGGAAGAACAAGGTTCTTGAAGAATCTGGAAGAAGAACTTGATTAGAAGCCTTTAAACCCTAGCTTAAAGGAGAACAATCAAGAAAACCTTTCTTGAGATTCTTGAATTAGTTTCTTGAAATCTCTATGGATAAGAATTATGATTTTCATTAGTGATTCATAATTATATGGAAGAATTTGAGTTGAAAATAATGAAATTCCTGGAGAAAGACGTAAACCTTGAAGAAGAATCTTGAAAAAGATTGGAAGAATCTTGAATGGAATCTTCTATTTTGATTTTTCGTTAGGGTTTTGTCTTAGGGTTTAAGAGAGAAGAGAATGATGGATTAAGAGATGAAAATATAATCGTTTTGGGTTTTTAATTATTAAAGAAATTTGTTTAGAGTTTTCTTAGAGGTAAAAAGACAAAAAAACGACCCTTTTTAATGTTTTCCTATCGGCTAATTCGTAACAGCACTGTATCAGGTTACTAAAATGGTCCTAACTTTTTACTCAAACCTTGGATTGTTGCGAAATTGGTGGCGTTGGAAAGAAGACTAAAATACTTTTAATTTGATAGGTTATGGGCCACGTAACTCTTTATATTCTAAGAGATATGGTCGTTAGAAGTTGACCCAAGTAGAATCTTACATCAAAACTTAATCGATAAGGAAACTTTCACCTCTACTTTGTGCTAGGAGTTTCTAGTGACCTTAATTGATATCCAAAATCATTCCCACACTAAAGAATTTAACTTTACACATATGGAAAATTTAAGAATCACCCGATATGACCCTACAAGTAAGTGAAGAATAGTTCGGATCTTAGTTTAGAAATTTTTGAGGAAAATAGTTACTATCACTACCTCTCTTGACGTCTGAGCTTGCCTACTAAGATAGGCTGAACTGATTGATACTAATAGTTTTGAAACTGGACTAGCGTACATAAGTCACGAATGATATGAGTTTGAACATAGTCACACTCTATCTGAAATCATTTGACATAAAGTTAGGATATTTGGGAACGAAGTAAGAATATGAATAATTTCCTTTAGTGATATGATTGGTAGCTTTCAAGCTTAGAAATACTTCTCAACTCTGTTCTTCTTTATACTTACAACACTTCATTAGCTGTAACTCCTAGCTCCTACTAGAGTATTTGACTACTCTTACAAACGTCCAAATCAAATTTCTTGCTCTTACTGTGTTCAAGACTAATCTCTAATTCACAAGGTGCTAAACATGATATGGTTATGCTTATCTAAACCATAAGATTCAGGTTCTATACCTCTATAGGGAATCTCATCCCAAGAATACTTCTCCTTATAGCTGCCTTCAACCAACCTTGAGCCCATATCAAGAAACACCTAATGAATCATGTATTTGTCCACATGTTAAGAACACCACATTCAAGCCTATACTATATCCACTCCATGACTCCTCTTAACCAATCCTTCTAAGAATTTCTCATCATCTCTACCAACTGAAATTCCACGCATTACTACCAGGAGCTGACTAATTTTCTCATTTAACTATTACTCATGGTAAAACATCATCACCTTCTTCCTCAACATTTATAACCTTAGATGGAAGAATAAGACCACCACTACCACAATAAGAAACATAAACCCCCTCCTATCATTACTGAACTACTATCAACAACATCGTCATCAAAATTGAAAAGGATCACTGAAAGAGCTTTAGGGCGAAAGATCATAAGCACGATTCATTCGATAAAGCTGATGTAAAGAATATGAATGACGTAACATTATGTTGCTAGCCTTCGAGAGTAAATCTTGAATTTGCAAGACTGAGCATATTATGAGACATGAGTGCTTATATGAATAGGTTCATATCATGGGGCTGATATCTATAACTTTATGAAGTAAGATTGAGATCAATGGGCTAAAGGCTTTGCCCCTCATTCTGGAAACTGAGCATAGATGTGAATCTCTCTGAAGTGTATGGGCATAGGTCATAGACACAATTCTGATATTAGGAATATCAACAAGATGTTGAATAACTTCACTTGAGGAATACACAAGATTATTAACAGATTTGATATATCTCTAAAACTATTTCTGAAAATATCACTATCTCATCCTCAACACTTGACTTGGTTTCTCTCATATTATCATCTCCCCCTTAGGTTTAAAGATAACACTTTAAATCTATAGATCTATTCCATCATCTCTAAACTGGTCTATATTCTCTTGACTCTAATACTCAGGAAAGGCTTATCCCATGGCTACTGAACTCTCTATATACAGGTACTTAGACTCGTTCTAAGATCTCTTTCTAACATGCTTCTCTTAACCTCTTCTTTGGCTTATAAGGTCGCTTCATCTAATTTTTAAAGAAAAATAATGCTTACATCAACCTATTCCATATTGATAGCTCAAATATACTATCTAGGCACATATGAAAACTCAAAAACTTAATTAGAACCTTATCTGACTACATACGAACTCAGGTACACCTCTTAAAACTCTTGTTAATCTAGTGACTTAGTCATACTTCAATTCTGTCATCTAAAATTCAAAATCTCACTCTTGTACAACTTATATTCATTGCAACTAACATCTAAATTCCTCACCTACTCTATGTCAAGTCTACCAGATCAGATCTCAAAACTAACATTATCACCTTCATGTTGATGTCTTTTTTACCACGACACTCATCTCAAATTCAAGCCTAATGTCTATTACTTAAAACTAATATCAATATAATTTCTCACATACTATACTAACTCATTACTAATAGATAAAATTAATAAATACTCGCCCACCAAGACTTCATGACAACTAGTCAGTCTCTATGTTCATTCTACCTATTTACATATTACCGACAATCCCTTCCACAACTTAAGTACTATTTACCCACTTACTATACATTATTACTTAATTAGTTCTATAATCCTCTGAATACCATAGGTCTCTCTTTTTTTTAAAATCATAAGCCTAGATTAAATCTATCGCATCACGAATACTCGTATCTTCTATTCAACCCTTATACTTGGCCGATACTAATGCATTGACACCTCATCATAAACTTCTTTTTGGTTAAAGTATACTCTAACTCATCCTTACTAGTAACTATTACTCTACCTCATATCATGAAATCTTCACAAACTCATCACCTTTTAGTCTATCTATAAGGAAAAACTCATCATTAATAACTTATTGGGTGCATGACTACCATAACATAATTTTCCTCATCACTATCTCCCTTTCTTAGATTACTAAACTTTTGCATGCATTCTTCTAACTTTGGACACTTTTACTACTACTGCTTATAACCCCATAACTCATACTATCTTTTCGAGTGCAATTACTACCCAAGCTCTAAAACAGGCTTCCTCATAGGGGTCTCAACTGATACAAGGTTTAGAGAAAATAGTTTGGGAATACATCTCGCTTTTAGCTGAAACGCACGATTCACATGAATAAGAGTGCATTCTTGTGAATATGAACACTTAAGCTCACTCACGGGCTTCTATGAAGCCCCTATGAAGTCGCATGACTTTCTCAAGTTTTTTGCTGAGAGTAATTCATCGATAAGGATCTGACTTTGCTTTTAAACTACCTTAAGTATGAGGGGTAGTCAAATGAATATGAGAAACATACTTGTTTGAATAAGTTCCTTATGACACAACTCTGTTGTACGAATTAGAGTATGAAAGAAGGGAAACTTTTCCTAAATGTCTGTAGTCCCTCATTTTTAGAAGTGGGGCCCTCACAACCATAAATAAGATCATACTGACACGTCTTCATACACACCCTAGGACACTTGAACTCTGTGCTCTGATACCAAGTTTGTCACGACCCGAGCCTACACCCTGGACGTGGCCGGCACTCGAGAACCATTTTTGTCCCTCAAGCAAACCCTCATCCTGGTTGACTACAAGCGGAAGACTAAATCAAGCATACATAAGCATCAAATTAAAAGAAAAGTTTAAAACAGTTTACTGAATCTCAAAACGTTGCTGAATATACTGAGTATGAAACATAAGTTTTAAATAAAACATCTGAAACTGAAAAACTCTCCAAAGCTGTCTATCTATGAAGCCTCCACTGTATATAGACGAGTGTCGGGACAAGATCCACAACTACTCAAAATATTACTAATACTAACAATTAATAAAACTGGAGTCCTCCGGAAGCAAGGAGGTCTTACTCAAAAGCTGACGAGTAGATGAAAGTGATCTCAACGGGCTCTTGTTGAGGATCCTAAAAACCTGTATCTACATCATTAAGAGATGCATGTCGAATGACATCAGTTCATTGAATGTACGAGTATGTAATATAGTTGAATAACAAATAACTGAATGAAAGGACTGCTATAGATATAGATATATACTCAACTGGATGTAAAGAAATAAAGAAGTGAAATCATTAAAACTTTACAAAATACTTACTCATATCTGAACTCAACATATTAAGTGATATAATAAAAATACACTTTTAACTATATTTAGAAGATTCTCTAACCGACAACCATCAC
Source organism: Solanum etuberosum (assembly GCA_029582245.1). NCBI lineage: Eukaryota > Viridiplantae > Streptophyta > Magnoliopsida > Solanales > Solanaceae > Solanum > Solanum etuberosum. Next base: position 4,297 of record JAJONR010003089.1, on the reverse strand, counting down.
TATGAGCTACATGATCATACAACCTCTCGCCCACGCTGCCAGAACTGTCCTATACCTTGTCGGGGTATAGAACACCTCAACTAAGTGGATCCACTAAGCTATGCTTAAAAAGCAATAAGGAATCATTTAAAAAGTATGACCCTTTACCCATGTTGGTATACATGGTTTATGAGGACTTTGAGTTGTCTGAACATGTCCCCATATCGGTGCTCAATACTACTCTCAATAATATATATTCATGCTCATATGTTTAAAACATAACTCTTTCTCTGGTTTGAGATAATTGCTCAAACTACCCTCTTAAAAGAGGTAACTGCTCTTGAAATATCTTTTGAACTCATAACTCATTTAAAAATCTCAGTTTCTCTTTTATCAATGTAAAAATTGATATCTCTGGAATACATAGTCCCCTTATACTCTTACTACGTTCATACTTGAACACCCTTTCTGAAAAATATATCAAAATCATTCCCACACCGGCACTCGAGAACCATTTCTGGCCCTCAAACGAACCCTCATCCTGGCTGACTATAAGCGAAAGACTAACTCAAGCATACATAAGCATCAAAATAGAAGAAGTGTTAAAAAACAATTTACTGAATCTCAAAACTGAACTGGATATACTGAGTACGAAACATAGGTTTTAAATAAAACATCTGAAACTAAAAGACTCTCCAAAACTGTCTATCTATGAAGCCTCTACTATACAAAGATAAGTGTCCGGACAAGACCCACAACTCCTCAAAAGAACTAATACAAACAACTCAAAAAAACTGGAGTACTCCAAAAGCAAGGAGGTCTCACTCATAAGTAGAGAACGAATGAAGTGATCTCAACAAAGTCTTGTTGAGGATCCTAATAACCTGTATCTGCATCATTAAAAGATGCAGGTTGAATGATATCAGTACCTCGAATGTACGAGTAAGTAATATAGTTGAATAACAAATAACTGAAAGAAAGAACTGGAATAGATAACAATGTACTCAAGCTAAATGTAAAGAAATAAAGGAGTTAAATCATTTAAAACTTTACAAAATGCTTTCTCATCTCTGAACTCAACATAATAAGTGATATATAAAAATATACTTTAACTCTATTGGGAGATTCTCTAACCGACAACCATCACTATGAGCTACGTGATGATATAGCATCTCGCCCACGCTGCCAGAACTCTCCTATAACTTGCCAGGGTATAGAACACCTTAACTAAGTGGATCCACTAAGCTATGCTTAAAAAGCAATAAGGAATCATCTAAAAAGTATGATCCTTTACCCATGTTGGCATACATAGTTTATGGGAATTTTGAGTTGTCTGAACTCATTCCCATATCGGTGCTCAATACTACTCCCAATAATATATATAACTCATGCTCATATGTTTAAAAACATAACTCTTCCTCTGGTTTTAGATAATTCCTCAAACTACCCTCTTAAAAGTGGTAACTACTCTTGAAATATCTTTTGAAATCATAACTCATTTAGAAATCTCAGTTTCTCTTTTATCAGTGTAAAAATTGATATCTCTGGAAATACATAGTCCACTTATAGTCTTACTCAGTTCATACTTGAAAACTCTTTCTAAAAAATATATCAAAATCATATTTTAATATGATCATTGATGACTCGGGAAGTACTGCATAAACATTGATGGTATATCTAGATACCATACTGCTTAAATATTGATGGCATAACTAGATATCATACTGCTTAAACATTGATGACATGACTAGATACCATATTGTTTAAACATTGATGGCATACTCGACTGTCATACTAATCATGTTTTAAAAACTCTTTTCTCAAAACTCATCTTTACTTTCTCAAAACTCAGTTTAAGAACTCAAGTGTTGGCTTTAAAAAGCTTCTCAAGATTTATAACTCAAAATAGGGTTCATGCTGAAATATAGACATGAACAAATCTATTCAAGGATCTCAATAACAATATAAAAACTCAATAATTAGGAATAGAATTTTTAAAAGAAACATGAACTCAAGAACTCAAAATCAACTTATCTCAAGAATACTCAAATCTAGGGAAAGAATCCTAGATTACTCTTTTACTGATCTGAAAGTAGATGTAGGGCGTGAGGATGAACTAGTCCAACACTATGACTGCCTTACATACCTGGAAGAACAAGGTTCTTGAAGAATCTGGAAGAAGAACTTGATAAGAAGCCTTTAAACCCTAGCTTAAAGGAGAACAATTAAGAAAACCTTTCTTGAGATTCTTGAATTAGTTTCTTGAAATCTCTATGGACAAGAATTATGATTTTCATTAGTGATTCATAATTATATGGAAGAATTTGAGTTGAAAATAATGAAATTCTTGGAGAAAGACGTAAACCTTGAAGAAGAATCTTGAAAAAGATTGGAAGAATCTTGAATGGAGTCTTCTACTTTGATTTTTCCTTAGGGTTTAAAAGAGAAGAAAATGATGGATTAAGAGATGAATATATGATTGTTTTGGGTCTTTAATTAGTAAAGAAATTCGTTTAGGGTTTTCTTAGAGGTAAAAAGACAAAAATGACCCTTTTTAATGTTTTCCCGTCGGCTAATTCTTAACAACACTGTATCAGGTTACTAAAATGGTCCTAACTTTTTACTCAAACCTTGGATTATTTTGAAATTGGTGGCGTTGGAAAGAAGACTCAAATATCTTTAATTTGATAGGTGATGGGCCACGTAACTCTTTATATTTTAAGAGATATGGTTGTTTGAAGTTGACCCAAGTAGAATCTTACATCAAAACTTAATTAATAAGGAAACTTTTAACTCTACTTTGTGCTAGGAGTTTCTAGTGACCTTAATTGATATCCAAAATTATTCCCACACTAAAGAATTTAACTTTACACATATGGGAAATTTAAGAATCACCCGATATGACCAACAAGTAAATGAAGAATAGTTCTGATCTTAGCTTAGAAATTTTTGGGGTGTTACATATATGTTACTTTATTTGTTTCCAATTTATGTGATACTAATAGATTTCGAGAGTCAACCAATTTTTTACATGTCTTTTAAATATTTTAAGTTGTTAATTATTATAATTTATACTGATTTTTATGAAAGTTTTAAGTAATATATGTTACTCCGTTTATCCCAATTTATGTGGCACTATAGAATTTTGAGAATCATTTAAAAAAGTATGTCTTTTAAATTTTTAAGTTGTTAGCTATTGTGATTTATAGTACTTTTTTATATCATTTCAAATACTATATGTTACTTCATCTGTAATAATTTATGGGGCACTGATAAAGTTTTGAGAGTTAATAATTTTTATATCTTTTAAATATTTTAAATTAATAATTATTGTAATTGATAGTTCTATTTATGTAATTTTAAAATATATAATAGATAAAAAAAATGATTAATAAATTAAAATGAAAAAAAATCCAAATTCCAAAAATACCCTCTTGAAAGTGCCAAATCGCCTATATTGACTTGATGCCTGCTTTGGCACATAAAACTCTCTCTTATTACCTTCTTTTTATTTTTATTTTTAAAATGCAAATGTGAAAATTCTAATAGTCAACCAATGGTCGGTGTCCATTAGGATTCGTCCCCACGGAGCCAGAAGCTCGTGTTCTGAATTCTTCAGCAGATAGGTTGGGGTACTACTTTGACCTTTTCAGGAGATATCCAATAGGATTCGCCCCCTCTCTAATGTCGTTTTTTATTCTCCTACCATCTCTTCTCCCATTCTTTTTTGTACCTTCATCTTTATTTTTATTTGTTTCAATTATTTTTTCTTATATAGGCTAAAGATACATTAGAAATCATCGAACTTTATCACTATTGTCTCCAAATTGAAGTTGTTCTCTTTTAACAATGGCAGTCAAAATTAAAATTGAAGTTAATTCCTTTTATGCTTTTTATTTGTGGTGAAAAAAAAATCACCAGATCCTTCTTCTACTGATGAGTCCCCGAGAGATTGGGTTATCAAGACGTCAAACATGCATGCATTCATCAGATTCTCGCTTAAGCATTGGCTTATTTTTCAATCTATTCCGAATCCACCATTGATTTGTATAGTGTGGAGAGAGAAGATTATTGCCTTTCCCTTTGATTTTCCCTTCTTTTAATTTTTTTTAAATATAATTTCTTACGTGGATCTGATGTGGCGTTGATGAGGCGTGTGTGTAGTGCACTTTCCAGTGTGAGACTGGTGTTGTATTATTAGGGTGTGATTTAATTCACTTCAAATATGTTAAGGGGGTTATTTAAACGCACGTGTAGTTCAAGTACTAAAGTAAGTTGTCTTACCAAGTTTTTTTTTTTGGGGGGGGGGGGGGGGGGG